>JACJUY010002212.1:53557-79352 GCA_014220935.1 Platorchestia sp. MABIK
AGCCTCATATATGCTTAATTCCACTTTTTAATCGATTTGTCATAGTGCCCGGAATGTATACTGTGTTTTCATTACTATTTATTATCATCCTAGAGGAAATTTTGTGAAGTAGGAGGCAGAGAGCGAGTTTATTGTTGTAACCTTTTCGCATTAAATGTAAACCTTAACTCTACTAATTCTCCTTTCGCTCCCACCCGCTTGCCGTAAGCAATGCTGGAAACTATTAACTTAAGTCTCATAGAGCCTCTAGGGGAAAATTTTGTATAACTGTCGAAGTACGACGCAGTCGCTGCCATGGCCTGCGTACAACCAAAAGTTGAAGCTTTGTTCTCCGGAATTGGCTTACGCTAAACAATGTCTCAAGCAGCCTACTTGTACTTGCTTCTATACCGATTTTGTGGTTAAGGTGTCCTACGCTGATCAATCAATCTTTTACAATAATCGTCGCTATAGTATTTGACGACGCCGGGGGTAAATCGTGATTTCACGTTCAGGAAAGGAGAATCAAGGAAGGCTCCCGCACAACTTCTCAAGCTGTTCTACGTGTACTATCGCCTGCTGCTATTACAAAAATGCCGTTTTGCCGTACTCTTTACCGTTTTGGTGGAAAGTGTTATTTTTACTTTTCTCTGATGGTAAATGATGAGTAAATGTGATGAAGCAAAAGCTTTATTGACAGTAGTACTAGCTTGATACGCAGGGCAAAAAAATCGACTATTTAAGAGAATAAAAGTTTCGAAGTAACATTAAGTGCGTCAAATCTACCTTCGAAATGATCCCCGCTGTTTCCAGTCTATTTGCGGGAGAAAGGCAAAAGCTCCTACTCTATTTCTGTACGAGAAAGCTTCGTAAGCTCTATTAATATTAAAAAGTTCTTCAGAAACTTCATTTAGTAACTTTGTGCTGTTTGAAATTTTTAACAGGACGACACTAGAAAAGTAACTACGTCGTATGCAGCAAAAGATTTATTTTGTAAGCGTTATTTTAGAAATGAGTGAAAGCACTTCAAGTGAATCTAATAAAATGCAGTGAATTTACATTAAAACCTCTTCATTTAGGGAGTTCTGATTCATTTTACAGCGACTGGAAAAGTTTGTGACTTCCATACTGAATTCATCTCAGAGCTACTTCAAAAATCTATGGAACGAAACCAAAAACTTATTTTGGATACAAGTCGTATTTTGATTCACAAATGCATCTATTATTTGGACAAAGCTCAGCCTTTGTCATGAAACAGAAATTGCAGTGCTGAAAAAATTGTGAGTTCGAAAATGTGGATAAGGGAAAAAGCCCAACTCATTACAGTGTAAGAAATTATTACGTGTACGTATGTAAGTTGAACTTGGTAAGATATGATGCCACTAGTGTTCCGTAAATTATAACACGCACATATTTTAGGCAAATGCCCAGTGATGAACGCTGTAAATAGTTTTGAAACTCTACGGTTATTACTTTCACATTTAATTTACTTCTGGGAGCTAAACATTGTAGCAGTAGGGGGCCAACAGTACGTGCTCGGCGTCATTTTTTTGAAGAAAAATCATACTGTATTTGAGTTTGTTTATAAACATAGGATCAAAATTTTACAGACTATTTTTACAATATCTTCACTGATAAACACAAGTTGTATCATTGCTAACATGGTGTCCACAGTTTTTCCAAATGACCGACTAATGTGAAATAAATTTGAAAATGGTATACATAAAGTCCGGGCAGATCATAAGTACTTATTTCTAGGCTGAAGAAAATCCCATTGAGTAATAGGTCAAGATTAAGTCTCAGATCTTGTTTGCAGTGCAATGGATGCGACAAATCGTGTGATACACGTAACTATTTAAGCCGCAGATCCTGATAATAAATCATCTTAAATACTGCAATAAATTTACAAGCCTCCCTAACTGCGTGCAAGTCACACAGTTCTTGTCATGCGTTCAAGAAATCAGCTTTCATCCCGCTGGGAATGTGAATAAGCAGTTCGTAACCGCAGTGTCGCACCATCCGATCAGATGAAGAAATCTTCAAGTTTCAATGATTGCTGAAATTTGTCGCCTCATCAGTAGCGCAGTTTGACCCGCATCGCTCAACTTCCTCTCGGCGGCATCGCCCGCTCCCGAAGTTTCGAACACACAAAGAAACTTCAGAAGGAAGCGTTCTGAAAAATGGGGACGGAAAATGGCATTCAGTTTCAAACTGGATGCGAGAGCGCGGTAGTTTTTAACGCATAAATTTGCAGTTTTGAAGTGCTTTACGTGTTACTTATTTCACTTGTGGTCGCTTTTCTTTTTCCTTCATGATCTAAGCTTGAAAAAATTCACCGACTCAGAAACACAGAAACATCTATTGACAATAGTACTAGCTTGATACGTAGAGCAAATAATATCGACTATTTAAGATAACAAAGTTTTCGTTGTATTTTTAAGTGCTTCAAATCTAATTACATTTAATGGATAGCAGTAACACTTCAAAATAAATGAAAGTTTCACTCATATCACTGCCTTGTGGAGGGATACCAAGGTTTCCTAAAAAATAATGGTTCATTTAGTTTTAGCTGACCAAATTAGATGTTTATTGAAATATTTTACCTCCAAACAAACAAAAGTTTTCAGTTCAAGCTATATTCAGAGCAACTATAGGAACAAAATTTGGCTTAAGGAGAGCTACGTGTCATGAAAGATTTTTTCTGCCATTAAGATATCTATTTATTATTGAACGGCCGTGGAAAGTACAAACTTTCAATGTGAATGATCATACTTGCGATATCACGTTTATCAATTTTAATGCGATCCCTCTAAAGGACAATTTAAGCCTACCTTGCTTCAGTGTTCGATGCACTACGCCTCAGAGAGCTGCCTAGGCATGTTGATAAAAGGTTTATCATACATTTTTAGTAAGTACTCTGCTATGAATTTTCTCATACAATTTGACGTCTTAGAACTCTACTATCAATATTAAAAATGGATTTTAACTGAACTTTCAACCAGGGTTGCGGAGTCGGAGGAATAAATTTGCGACTCCGACTCCGACTCCTCCTTTTCAGAATTTTGCGACTCCGACTCCGACTCCACCTTTCCAGAATTTTGCGACTCCGACTCCACCTTTCCAGAATTTTGCGACTCCAACACCGACTATATCTAATCACAATTTTGTGACTCCAACTCCACCTATTCACAATTTATTAGATTGATAGTACTATTTGCAGGGTGTTGCTACCTGTACATATGGTTATTATGATCGTTTTTTGCGAACGATTTTTAAATTGGCAATAGAATGTCAAAATTCGTTTTACAAATATATATCTACTAGTGTACATGATTCTTCAAAAATGATGGGATTCGATAGTTTCCTGTAAAAAAGTTGCAAGATATCGATGACAAACAAATATATTCACCCTAATAGTACCCGCGATTAAAATATTCTTGTACTTGTGCTCTAGTGAAACTCGTATCACAGATACGGTCATTAAGCATCCTTATGCTCGCCATAACCGTGTGTGTATAGGATCTGACTCCGTGCGGGGAGACCCGGGTTCGAGTCTCGGCGCTGGTGGCGATTTTCTNGTAAAAGGTGATATGTATCATGCTTCAATTGGAAATAAAGCATCCGTAGATGCCGATGTTTGTTTATGAATGTCACAGACGCACACACCAACCAAGCAAGCAACAACTGTGTTTTATGTTTCAAATTATTATTAGCAAAAAAATTTTCAACAAATTTGCCATGCCTTTTTGTCATGATAAGTTGCATTTTTTCAACAATAGATTCAATTTTCTAGCAGCAAAAGTTTTTACATATAAACAAAAGTGAGCAGATGCCAGGGTTTTCACATCATTTGAATGGTATTTATGATACCATCCAATCAAGCTGATTCACATTCTAATAACATGGGTAAATTGCACACAAAAATGAATATTTATTTATAAATTGATGGAGACACCTAGCGTTTCATTATACATGTAGGGTTTTTTTTTTTGCTGAAAAATTTCCCACATATGTTGAAAACTCAAAATAAATCTATTTTCGCGAATGATAAAATGCCCAAAACTCCTTAGTTTTGGAATTATAAGGACTTAAAGAAACTTTGAAACCTAAAATATGATACGACGTTCGCGCCAATGTTAGCGCTATCTTTTTCACTACAAATTAATCCAAGTCAAGGTCAATTTAATCCAAGTCAAGTTCATTTTGAACCAAGTCAAGTTTAAATTAATCTAAGTCAATTTCAATTTAATCTAAGTCAAATTCAAATCAATCCAACTCTAAGTTAAGTTAATGATTGATACAATCACTCCTTAATTAGAGCATTTTTTGCATTTAATATGTTTCTATTAGATGTGATGAGCAAGATAATCGTTTTTCCTTTCAGCAAGGAGTATATAATACTTTCACCTGTGTTACAATTTAAAGACAAACTGTCGTAAAATGTGCTAGGTATCCAGCATCAGGAGGCTGAGTGTTATTCAGATCTTCGACCGGCGGAAAAGATACCAGTCAAATATAAAATGTAACCAGTTCACTTTGTATTGTACAACTCATTGAAGTTATTTAAAATTCTACATTAATGGTAGTATGCATTCATTCAAATATTTATGTTCAAAAGGTAATTTTATGTTACACATAGCAGTATCTGGAATTTATTTACACCCATTTAGAAATTCACATGCGTGAAACTTCATTTTATCACATGTATGAAATAATATACATGCGAATGCATAAGATTACTTTTGGGCATTGTGTAGATTTAATTTTTAAGAGCAAAATACAAATGCAATTCTCTGAGTACTTATGCACGATTCCGTTTGAATACAATTTATAGGAGTACATTACTACACTCATACATTCCTGCATTAGCAATGAAAATGTTGCTATCCCTTCAAATTATTAGGCCAAGGCAAATATGTCATCTATGTCGATGAAAAAATTGTAACTTCTTTTTACTCAAATCGTTTGGACGAGCGAAAAAAGGACTTCGTTGCTACATTTTTTGATGAATTAAATCTACAAATCGACCAATGATAATTTTTTGTGGTAGCATGTTTATATGATTTCATACACGTGATAAAGTGAAATTTCACGCATATAAATATCTATTTGAGTGTAAATAATTCATCGATACTACTATATGTATGTGGAACACAAAATAATCGTTTGAACATAAATATTTGAATAAATGAAAACTGCCATAAATGTAGAATATTAAAACAACTTCAGTGAGTAGAATAATAATATGTTTTTACAATTGACTTGTATCTTTTACGCCGCTCAAAGATCTGAATCACACTTTGCCTCTTGCATGATGCTAGAGACTCAGCACATTTTACGATGACTTGTCTTTAGATTGCTACACCGCACATCGGCAGAAATTTTATGTATTCCTTGCTGAAAGGAAAAATGATTGTCTTCCTCATCACACACACTAGAGGCAAATATTGTATAAAAAACGCTCAAATTAACGAGTGATCACGTCAATTCTTAACTCAACTTAGGGTTGATTTAATTTGAAGAACTTTACTTGAATTAAATTGACCTTGACTTTGATTGATATGAAGTGAAAAAGGTGAAGTCATGATGATTCCTGCCCCACTGAAACAGTTTTTTTATATTTTTACAAAGAGAACTGCAAGCATTTTACGGTTACGAAAAGTATTTGCAATTGCAAGCTATTAAGCATTGAATAATGTTTGCAAGTTTTATTAATTTAATCAAATAGCGACTAAAGTTTATCATTGATGACTTAGTGTCTATTTCCAATCAAACACTTAAATTGCAAATTTTCCTAATTGTAAAATGCTTGCAGGTTTTACCGTAAAAATAATAAAAAACTTCTTTAGTGGTGTCGGAACCATCAAAACTAGCGTTAACATAGGCGCGTACGAGGTATCTTACTTTGGGTTTTAAAGTTTCTTTGAATCCTTATAACTCGAAAACTAAGGAGTTTTGGCATTTTATCATTCGTGAAAATTGATGTATTTTGAAGTTTTGTTCCTATGATCGAAATTTGTCTGCAAAAAAATCCTATACAGTGTTGATTTTTCTTATGAAATAAAATGTCAAGTGTCTTCTTAAACACATAAATAAATATATAGATTAGGGTATTTCCTGTGCATTACTTCTATGTTATTACAATGTTCAATTCAGTATTGAACAAATAAAATTGGTTGGTTGGTCTGTCATTTTTACGCTCTGAAAGGATGCTAAATGACCGTATCTGTGAGACGCGTTTCATCAGTGCACAAGCACAATAATATTTTAATCGCGGGTGGAATTAAGATGGATTTATTTATTTGTCATCCACATCTGAAAGATTTTTATAGCGAAAAGTCGAATCCCGTCATTTATGACGGGTCGTGTACACTATTATATTTATATATATATTACTGACATGTGTCTTCTGAGCAGGCAAAGTTGGCAGTGCATACCCTGATGAGCATAAGTAAGTATCAACAGTTTTTTATATTCCTAAGTATGCTCCGATTCAACGAAATTACAATAGTTGATTCAATTACTATGCATAAAATCCCGAAAATTTTGATATATCATACATATATGTAAATAAGGTAGGCAAGATTTTCACACCGCCTCTTCTTCTCTGTATCTACACTATGCGGGGTAACAATGCAAAAAAGGTGACACACTATTGCTCAACACTATTTTATATCGCGGCTATAATTAGTAAACGTTGTTCCGTTTTCGTTGCAGGGGTTTGACGTTTTCGGAACGTTTCGTTTACGAATGAAAGCCACTTTTAGCTTCGTTGTGTGCAGTTTGACACTGTCTTCTATTCTCGTCTGAGTTTTTACTATGTATTTGACACTTTCTTATTTTAATAAACGCCTACGTTCTTTTCATTTTGAATTTTTGATGAAATTTGGTACGTTTTCAGCAAGAAAATTTGTACTATCGCATAAGTACAAAAATCATTGCAACAGAGATAGTGCATTGCTTTCAGTTACAATATGCGTGTGACAAAGTGAAGTATTTGCTAGTGTTGAGATATTATTTTCACTGCAGCTCTTTCACACTGTATTTTATTTCCTCAAGTGTCCCAATACCGATTTTGATTACCTTACAACATTCCCAATTCCTTAATTTCCAAACTCATTAATTACTGAGAAACAGACACTATTTCAGTTTTTAAAATTGTGAAAAAACAATTTTAAAAATCTCCATTTCAGCGTATGCTTACTTAAAAACTGGGGAGTGATCAGTAGATAAAAATTAAACATGAAAATGGAATGGTAAAATACAATACAGCTTTTGAAAAATCAAACAAAATTTAAGGTATAACTTTAGAAATGAGCAGAATTTTTCATTATTAATACATATTAACTTGACCTAAAGACAAGGAAGTAAACAAAACAAAGAAAAAAATATCAAGCACATAGATACTATATATAACTGAAAAAATGAACTAATAATACAGTTAATAACATCAAAAAGAGTTAATTGAATTTTCATTATCAATAGCGATTACGTAACCTGAAAACTAGAACTCTTTATGTTTCAGACCATAGCTTCAGGTTTTAGCAAAGACCAGTCATTATCAATGTATCACAACCTAAAGACTGGAAATATTTATGATCAGGACACAATTTTTGGTTACTGCAAAGACTAGTCATTATCAATCAATGCACCAAAGCATAACCAAAAGAAAGACTTGAAAAGATCGTTATAAGGAACCACTGGTATAGAATATAGACGCAGTAAGAACGTACAGAGTGACCACTCTTAAAGTGAGGACAATGCATTACATCAGCTGAGCTGTTCTGCAAGTAAATTGCACTACATTAACTACTAATTTCTAAGTCCTATGTATTAATTGAAGGGGGAGTGAGAGAAACAGAATGAATTTGCGATGCTTTCAATTACTAATTCCTGATTTTTCACCGTAATATATGCATTATTGCTCCAGTACGAAAATTATACTCCGCACTTGTAGGTATAACATATATATGTGTGCGAACCGAACCCACAATGACTAGATATCAATGTCGATTGACCGTACTAGGTGATAGGCATAAATACACTGTTTCGATCCTCATATAAAATAATCAATAGAAATCTTGCAAATTTTTAGCTTCTCAGTGAAGTTCTTCAGCTCTGCTCTGGTATTACAATTATAAATAATTTTTGCAAAATTTCGAATCGAAGACACCAGAAAATAGCAACTCCAACCTCGACTCAACCACATCCGAATGAACGACTCCGACTTCGACTCCGACTCCACCACATTCGGAAAAGCGACTCCGACTCCGACTCCGACTCCACCCTAAAACATGTGACTCCGGCGACTCCGACTCCCGACTCCGACTCCGCAACCCTGCTTTCAACACATCAAAAGACACGGACTCTCAAAATGGTACAGGAGAAAGTGTCAAAAGTCCGTGAAATGTCCAGCTCGAGACGTCGAGAGAAGTTCGTCATTATTGAGTTCAGAATTAAGAAATAGCTTTATTTCTGTACGAAATACAAGGAATGAACAATACAGCAGTGCTGACGGTGATAATCTAGGGTGAAAGCATGTTCAGGTAGTTCAGGTGATCGTTTGTCGCAAGATACGACTCGCAATGCTTGTTGATGTATTGGGATCAGTGAAACACTCTAACAGAACGTCGTCGTTGTTTACCTTCAGCGGTAACAAGACTTTATTTTCGACAATGTTGGCAATGAAGATTATAGTCAGATATGAATCTTATCCCAATTTCATTACCCAAAAGTTTTAAGCGTGTAAATATTTTGTGGTTACTGTATAACCGAATCGCGTAGAACTCCTGCACTGCGCGCTCACAAGCACCACGAATGTTTCATGTATGTTGAGAACATATTTGAACGAATCAAAGTTTGAAACGTCGTAAGCAATTTAACTTGAGTCAGAGTTGTGATCAATAGTTATAAATAATTATTGTTCCAGCAAATTAATGTAAGTTTTCAATGAAAACTTTCGTGTTAGCAAAATCAGACAAATTTGAATAATTACGCGAAGGAAATACGTAACATTCTTGAAGGGAAAGAAATTGTAACATTCACATACGAATGAAGCCTTAATAATGCATTTGAAATCGCAACGTGAGAAGCTTTAGCATTTTCACATCACATCTGAAACCAGATGTTATTTAAATATGTCAATTTCAATGCATGCGAACAATAATAAATGAACGCTCGTAAGCACTAGTAATCAGTAATAAATCAGTAGTATAAATCAGTGGTAATCTACATGCAAGCCCGCTGCCGATGGTGAAATTTACCAGTCAAATCTATCGTGCGGCTTCTTTGAACCTAAGCCTGAATCACTTCGTCCATAATTGGCCACTGAACATAACGAGTAGCTATTGGTCTGAACTTGCAAATGAGACGGAAAAAAGCGGCCTCGAAGTGCAGTTCTAAAATCAGTGCTCATAATCATCTAGACATTGTCAGATGGAACATTATTTCGAGGTCAAAGTTTTCTCATTAATCCTTAACAAACTAGTGGTGAAATTATGATATATTATTACTCCTTAAAACTTCACCTGTCGATGACAAGATTAATATTTTCAAAAGTTTTTTTGAACAGCGTCCCGCATTGAATAAATTGTTTGAATTGATTCTGAACTGAATTTGTGCAAGCTAAGCTCAAGCTCAAACGATTGTAGAAGAAATACTTTATGTCTCATTATCATACTTTGATGGAGATAAGGCAGACTACATGTTTACTCTAAAAAGCTTTCTCTAGCATCATCTCCTGCAAATAAATTCTTTATTTAGCCTGAAAAAAACTCTTTTCGAATCAGAAATTCTACTAAGCACAATGATTTTTTACCATTGATGTACCCTTCAACATAGTGCACATATTTACTCGGGTAAATGAAATGGCTTATGTATTGGCAGCTAATCCAGACAATCTGAAATATGTTTTCTGAACATTTATTTATTAGGGTTTCAACAAATAAACCAACCAATAAAATTAGAATCATCCTTGTAAACTTGATCATTTCTCTGTCATAGACTCGGCAAGTAACCACACAGATCGCAGAATTTTGGAATATATACGCTTACCTGAAAATAGACCCCTCCTGGACCCCGACTTAACTTCGGCTCCACTATATCTGGCATGGTATTTGTTGGTTTTCTTTGTACGATTAAGTTGATTCCCTGCTAACACATATGGAATGATACGCAAACATTTTTATGTCACTTGTTGTTAAAAGGGCATTTTTTCTGACATATACGAAATTAATATGTTGATTTTGTTCAATGCAAGAGCAATTTGAGTGCCCACTAAATGATTTTCATCGCATTAGTTGAGTTACAGTAAGTAATCTGAGGTTCTAATTCCCCTCGGAAAATTCAGTGGCGAAGTTATATCTTCTCACCTTCTGATGAGCTGATGCCCTGAAAAGCCAAACATTTTTAATCTTCGACGCAAAATTTCCGCAGACAGTGTGGAAAACCTAGTGTGTAAATACAGCTAAGTACGGCCTCCAAATCTGTTTGGTGAAACTGTTTCCACCTTTTCGTTGACCAATTCAGTCAAGTTTCATAACATCATTCCTCTTTCCCTATTAATTTCATAATTGTAATGGTCGGTTATCCATTCATGCATTGCTGATGCGACCTGCGATTGCATAACAAAAGACCTAACCGGTTTCGGAGGACATTCCAATTAGATTCGCCGGTGAGCTTAAGTTCGTGAAAAGAATGTTCAAATCTTCTTGTGGGAATTAAAAACTATGCGGCCTATTTAAAGGCTTTCTGAACTGAATATTCACAAATTTTTCATAGCCTTTATTATTGTATACGAATGTTATATTAAAGCTAGAGTAAAGTCCTCGAGATTTGAGCCCTACATTTCAATACGCAGGGTATTTTTTATTTACGGGATCCGAAAAAATTCTTAATAACTTTTGATGCAATGAACGGATTTTTGCAAACTAGACGGCACTAGAATGCTGAAATTTATATGTTTTATTTGGTACCTATGTATTAATGATACAACAGTCAAAATAAGAATCAGAGGACTAAGTAAAATTTATCCTGCTCTGAAACTGCCACCAAGATGACGAACTGGACAGAGGATCAAGAGAGAGTACAAACCGCGAAGTTCTGGTGTCTAAGATATCATATCCCACGAAGCGCAACACATTACGATATGTGTTTTACGAGAAATACTTTGATTGTATATTTTGTTTAGTACAGTTTAGAAAACCCGTTATATACGAACAAATACGGGGCCTCGTAATTTTTCTGTAACAAATAATAGAGTCAAACGTGATGGAAAAATTATTTTCTTCATCCATGGTTTGAATTGATATTAGAAAAATTATGTTTTTCTTAATATAAGCGAGATTCTAATTTCGTCGAAGAATCTTCATCATCTGGAGTGCCACAAAGGACTGGCAACGTGAAATGACAAAACTACGTGCTGTACAGTGATAGAAATTTATTTGTTTACAAACAAGCGATAGTATTTCTTGGAGTTGAAGGTATTAAAGATCGTTAGCTCCATCCTGCCAAGATACTTGAACGGCGGTTGGTGTAACTATCTCTGAAGACATGCCCGGCAATTTAGGCTTGAGCCAGTGTTTTGAATGAAACAACTGGGTGAAATGTATTTTACTGCTCGTTTCTACAATTACACGTGTATTTTTTTTTAACAGACGAACAAAACATTAAAATTACTTGACTGTACAACAAGATTATTTATCGCTACTGGCACTGAAAATTTCTTGCCAGATGTAGTTTCTGCAAACTTCTGAGTATAGTATGCAAGCAGAGTTGAACTCTCTGAAAAGAAAAATTTCAAAACTTTTACAAAAAACTTAAAAAACTTATACTCATTTATACTTATAGAAATTCCAAACTTGTAAAAACTTATCAGGCAAAATAAAACAGATTCTTCAATTTGCCCAATAAAGACAATCTAATAGAAATAAAGCACGCAAAATATTTGTCATGCGCTTACGAACAGGAAAATCATCCGTATAACAGAAATATTCACTATCTTATCTCTAAATCGTTTGCTCTGTACTTGCTCAAACTTACCAACTGCTCCTATGTCTGAAAACGAAATTTTACATTTTATGTTTTTCATGTATTGAAAATTCTTCGTCCTACATCTCCACCTGCAATTCGTGCTCATCATTTTTCAATGGGAGATTTTTTCTCTTTCACTTTGAAGTTTTTTCATCCTGCCAGAAAACAAACCAGTGTCAACACATGACAGTATCTTTATAATTTTTCCTCCGCCAAAAAGCACAGCACAATATTCACGTGATTGACGCACTGTTGTAAGCTACAGACTCGTCAGAGTCTTACATTTTCACAAGTTTTATAGCTCGACATGGGCCACAACATTCATTTTTACGTCACTATCGGAATTTACAAAATGTTGCTCGCCTGTCTTTCGCTTTTCAGAAAGGAAGGGCAATAAATCTTGCGTGTTCTCGCCCAGCGCCAGAGCGAAGACTTGCAAATGCTTTGTCTTCCATGGTGTGCTTGTTTTCCAAGCAGCAAGGGAATAGTGTATTTTGCTATACTTTTCTGGATGGTGTAAACTGTGCTGCGAATGTTTTAATTTGAATAGTGTTATAATTATTCTAATATAAAGAGAAGGCAAATGGGCTTCTCATCAAATCTGATTAAACCGACTGATGACTGAACCGACTGAACGCTCTATGTAGAACATCGATGCCCAAATGCTTGACAGGTAGGTAAATTACCACATCGGTAATCAATCGATTGATTGGTTAATTATAAGTTGGTTTTAGCTTCACTTATCGCAACAAAGATGTTTGAAGAAGGAAAGGATGAGGGCACCATTTAGTGTGGGGTTGAGGGAAACTCTAAGATTACTCCATTGGCAATCAATTCTTGCTCTGTGTAGAGTTTGCTAGAATTTTTTAGACAAATGATTTGAATTGAAAAACCAACCCCACCATAAATATTTTGAATCTATCGAACCAACTTGCTGATCTTGGGCTACTACTTACTTATTGGCGTACAAGACAGATTACAAAATATTCTAATGGCTGAAAGTGTGAGTATTACAAATTTTCCAGCACAAAGTCTTAACAAGGCTCGCCAAGACAACCGTCTACACTTCCCGACTGTCTACACGTGTTTTTTTATCGTTCTTGAGTAGAGTATCAATATTGAAACGCACACTTGGCTCGCGTGATAAATTGAGTGCTCTGTGTTACGTGATCATTTCATTTGAAAAATAAGTGATTAATCAACTTACTGTATTTCTGCTATGTAACGCTTTACAATTCAAACCCCAATGTTGAATTAGAATTTACAGACTTGAAAATTTTTATTCTGCCTTGAACTTTTCAGACGTAGGTGACATTCATGGGTCGTGTTTCCATTTTCATTGACAATGTAACAGAATGAAAATACATGGTTTCAACATTGGATCTATCTGCACCATTCCAGTGTGTGGTCCTTAGTGTTTTGGTGTCATCGTTCTTTCCTCAAATCCGTAAACGTGTTTGATGGCGGATTAAGGCTCTTACAGCAGAGTTATGTACAGGAGATTTTATTCATGTTCTGCATTCATTTATTTAATCATTTCCTCTTATATCATTTTTTTCATTACGCCGTCTATAGAAACCAAGTCTCCGGACGTGAGGCTTCACGCTGCGTTAACTTTTAATTTTTTAACTCTTCTGAAATAAAAATTTCTCGGCAGTTAAATTTTGTTGAGAGTTCAGTTTTCTCTGAAGTAGCTCATAATTAACCGCATTAATAACACAAGATCAGCCCCTATTACACAATTCTCTTAATAAAATTTCTTCCATCAACACCTCATATTGTCACTAAACTGCAATTATAAATGCCCTTATCATTCAACCTAACTTTATTGTTTATACATCTCGCCCCTATCCCTCTAAACTAGATCTAATTATTTTCTCAATTTCATCCATCATCAAAATTGATTTGTCGACATGTACAGCAGCAACTTAGATATGCAGCACTAACTGACTATATAACTCAAATACCGGTCCTGTTACCTTCCCGAATCTCATGTGCCATTTTAATTAACCCATCGTTTTCTATCAAAAATATTACCTCTTCAGCCGCTTTTTGCGTCGCTCTGACTGACCAATTGGGACTTGGGTAGGTCTCAGTAGGGAATTCAATGGAAGTGTTATCAGGCTCGAATTTAATAAAACCTTCGACGTTATCACATCCGACTCACTCAAAATGCGTCCTATTTCGCAATTTTTACACCTCTATGGAGTATGGATGTGTGCTCACCATTTATTACTCCATGAATCAAACGCTTATTAACATGGATGAGCTTGAATCCAAGAGCTAGCGTGTTAGCATTGATATCAGGTGCAAGATTCTCCTGCCGTTGCAACGAGGGAGCGAGATGAGAGAATTTCATCATCAGTCAGAGCACCAAATCCGCGTTGAATAATTTATCAAGGTTTTGGCACTCATTGACAATACGAAGGGACAATCATTTAGATGAAGGCGCGTGAAGTTCTCTAATTTCGTGTAACTCAGGCGACGAAGCGTTCGTCACGACTGCTTGCCCCCTGCTCTGAAGATAACACGAGTAAGGCTTCCAAATGAAGTCTTGAATAGCAGTTTCGACCGAGACACAAGCTTTAATTTAGTTGCAGCGCCTTGCAAGCAGGAACAATTAAGTCCCTGTTCCCTTAATTACATTTCTGCAATCTGGAACTAGCGCCTGGACAGCAACCCTACTTCTCTTCTTCACGCCTCAGTTTGTCGTAGGATGTGTAATGTTTGAAGCACAGCCAATGTGCTGCGTACTCCTATGCTTAAATCGTTTTTCGCAACTCTCTTCAATCTTATCTTTATAAGAAGCACGAAAATCCCGTACCTCAAAATTACAGGATGACAATTCAATCCCCGCTCATTACTTGAATAACTTCTCTCAATGAAAATTCATCTGAGTATCTGCTGTGACATTGGTGGGGGTCCTGCCTATATTAGACTATCAGAAATAGGACCCAATTACCCCCGCCTCCACACTACTGATGAAATCTCTGCCCATCTATGAAGGTGGCCGTCCTTTGGAGTACCTCGGGGTGAATGGTTCTTCCATGTCCAAAATAAAAGGCTCATCTTGCATGCTCTATCTCTCCCTCTGTTTCACTAGTTGACCTTCTTCGCTGACAATGCATCAGTGAGCATTCAGGTTACTGAGGACGGTTACCGGTGGAATAAAACGGGCCCCTGATTGCGTGAAGCTGGTAGAACCAGGATAAAAATTAGAACCTCGCATTGGACGTGCCAATGCTCAGTATTTTTGAACATGTATTCTTTGTACGCTCGTAAGCCATAAAATTTGATAAAGAGTGCCATTTTTCTGCGTTGATAATTAAAGTGCTGAAAATTCCGGGACATGAATGGCTGCAAAACGAATCTAGCCTTCCTTAAATGAAAGACAAATATCTCGATGGTACGGTACGCAAGCTTACCACATCCTAAAGTTTATTCTTTCCTCTTGACGATACATAATGATACAATGCTTCATATCTTCAGAGGTTACAGTGATAATGTAACTCTGCATTTCTTGAAAATCTGCAGTTGAGACTGATTGGACAAAATTCTCAGCTACTGCATCACTCAGTCGTCGTAAATCAATGCAAGAGCCTCCTTTGCATTGTAGTAACATTTTACAATGAAAATTCATTAACTCACCTCTTCCGCAGTTCTGCTATCGTACCAATTTTGTTATTACCAATATTCTGCACGTGAGATTTTGTTGTGCTCACCACTTCTGTCTACTGAGGACCTTCAGAGAAGCTCATATTGTCGAGGTTTTGATGAACGATACTTGCAATGATATTTCTCAGAACCCGTTCTCTAAATGTTTACCATTCAGTAGCAGTGATACAGCTGAAATAACTTCAATAATAATTAACACTGTTTCTTGATTCACCGGTGGTCATTGAGATTTCTATAATTCGAGTGACCGACCGGTGGTCACAAACTTAATTTGCACGTGTTTTCTATAAAAGTGATACATCAACTCCTCGCCAGTTCCAATCAGTGTTTTGTTCATTTTATTGTCGGAAGTAAAAATTTACTTCAATTCCTGTTGAACAATGAGCTTCAATTTAATTCACTCACTGGTGATAAAGTGGGTCATACTTGAACAAAATGATGAAAAGTGCAAGCATTTGGCAAAAAAAAGCTGTGAGCAACTTTTCCTCCCGCGTAATTAAAGCAGCATAAAGAGCTCAAACCTCACATCAAAGGACTGTTACTTTAAGTTTGTGCGGCGCTACAGCTCTACTCGGTCGTCCAGTAATCCGCCAGCGGGCTGTGCTCGTGAGAGCCCTACAGCGCCAGTCGAGATGCCTGCCTGAACTGCGCAAACCAGTAGCCTTAAAATTCACTTGGCGTTGCAAGCTTGGTAGTAAAGTGAAGTTTTTACGAGGCGTTTATGCAGTTGAGGGTGAATACTGCATCGGATGGGCTTCATCAGAGGAGCTCTTGGTGAAGATAAAAGGAACTGCGAGCGTAAACACGAGACTGGCGAGTGGTCAGTCTGTAGATCGTAATAAAACAAATCCAGAGTTCTTCCTCAACCTATTTATGATCTTCGGCTTTCCGCGACTTGTCTTTGTTTCGTTGAGAACTCTGAAATGGTTAGGCAATGCTAAGCATGGTCAACGTAATTTTTCCCTTGCTAATTTTTACTAAGCAGTTCAAACTCAATAATGGTAACGAATGTAAATTAACGTAAGCATATTTATAGCCTCAGATTTTCATGACAAGCAAGTGAGTACAAATGAAAAATATTTAACCTCGATCAAAATTCAACAGGAAAAAGACGGCTGAACAGTTTTTAATATTTGCCATCACTACATATTTGTCAGAAGTCAAATTGCTCCTGCAGTTACTTTTATAATTGAATTCAGAGGAGGGATTTTCAGTGCCACGTTCCTGCTTATATCTCTCCCTCAAGACACATTCCATAAACGTCTGCAATGCAGACGTCGTTATTGCGAGACAAGATCATTCACACCAATGCATGATTTGTGCACGTTAGGCCTGATGTTATCGTATGAGCGGACTACGGCAAAAAGACAAAGAAAAATTAACTAATTAAGTTCTAATAACCACTTGAGAGGCTGTAAATAACAATAAACTTTCATGATATACTCACATTTGTTAGTTACATTTGTTCAGCATTAACGGAATAAAATGACTGCTAATTGCCTGATCTCATTCAGCCCAGGTCACTTATCCCATTCACACTCAATCCCTTCCTCTATGCTCCTAACGCTCCTTATTCGTATAATAAGGGGCCAAATAAAGACTCTTCCACTTCCAGCCACTCTTCAAGATCAAACTTGCCTTCTGAAAACTTGAAACACTCCCTTCTTAGTTGTTAAGAATTTTCTTTGTTGAGAGTGAGTGCTCATTTGTGAAAGAAAAACACTAATTTGCTGCACAAATAAGGTTAGCACTTCAATCTCAGAAAGTAACTTCGTGGCATACAGACGTCGAGTAATAAGCTCAAGAAGTGGCACCTAATTAGAAAACAAAGCTGACTTCCATGGCTGACTTCAATGATGCAAACTTCATTTTACAGGCACCCATTTGTTCTCATCAAACAGCAGAAAACAGCAATGGTGATCACCCTGATGCATTAACGTGGAAGAACGGCTGATCGATGTGCTGTATAAGTTGTCTCTCCTCATGACAAAGTCTGACGATTCCTGGAGCGATTATTGCAGGAATGTTTTCAGGTTATTTCAAGAATCGCTTGCCGGAGAGTTAAGCCAAAAATTCCCTAAAATACTTAGCACTAGTCTCGGAAGTATTCTGACGAAGATATTAACAGTTGAAAATATTTGTTTTCTTAACTTCGTCCTAATTTGGAGCCAGGTAATGCGAAACGATTATACTCGACTGTTCATTTATTTTTTCACTGAAATGCATCTTCGAACTGTTTAAACAGTTGGGAACCTCTCAGCAGTGAAACTTCTTTACGAAAATTATCCCTCGTGGGAATGAATTTCTAAATTAATGGTTAAAATTCCTGGTGAGGATACCATGAGGCGAATGTGCGTTGATTTGATACAAGGCGAACTCGAGCATTTGCCTCGAAATCACAGTGAAGGCAACTCATGAAAAGAGCTCAGCAGAAGAAAACTTTTTTGTTCCCTCGCTCCTGTTAATTTGTCGTGCTGAATAACGACACTAACGCTATGGACACCTGCCAGACGTTCCAGAAATCTCGAATCAACATCCAACGGTCAACATTGCAGTCACTTGTAGAGAGGCTGATCTGATTTCATCTCTCATTATGAATTATGACTAACAGAATTAGAAATTATGTAATAACTACAAATGGTTATAGTAATGAACGGAGCTACAAGCTGTACCTCACTGAGACGATGAACTAAAGGACGCAGTAAATTAAAATGGGACAAGAGAAAAATAAGTTGTTTTCACGTGACCTTCTCTATAAGAAAATAACAAAAATGCGAAAAAAATAGTTAAAAATATGCAGAGGCTCACGAAGGGCCACATGCAGAAATATAAGTTTTCAATGATTTGCGTAGGGATGCTTTAAGTCAGCAGTGAAAAACTTCATTCCTCTGAATTGTGCTGACAAGGACATATCTAATGTATCTAGTATCAGTATGCTCACTCAGGAGCCGGATTTTCAAACAATTATCGTCGTCGCAGCCAGCGGGCAGCGAAGTTCTCCCGTCGACACGGCTTAGCTACGTGCTGCTTTTCTCGCCAAAGTTTCCCAATTTTATTTAAAAAAACACAAACTCGAGAAACACAAACTGCCCATTAAGTTCTGCTCTTTAATTTAGCAATAAGTTTTCCCTGGATGAATTTTTTCCAAAAGAAAATAATTGCACATAACATTGTCCTTCTGTTCGAAGTTTTACTCCGGATCAATTGCTTTGAAAAACAAGAAGTTATAGAAGGTGTCGAACAAAAAATATCTATGACGGCTAAAAGTTCACATCAGAACACATTATAAGTCTAGCGCTAAATATTATGAGAGATTTTCTTCTCAACTCGCACTCATGAGATTAATTAATTCTGTTCAGTGTTTGAGGTCATGAAAAACGCATGCTCAAAATTAAAGAGGTTAATTTCTTTAACTCTTCAGAAGAAGGAATAAACTGTCCTCAAGTTAGACACCACTGCCGACTTGGCGAGTTGACGAAAGTTGAAGACTCGTTCCGGGTGCCATGCCTTCTTTGGGTTTTGAGTCGCTAATTAAGTCACTTTAAGGATTAGGCGCAGGCTCTAATGAATGCAGACCAAAGTTATCTTTGTCTTCTGAGCTTTTTCAGGCGAGGAACGATGTTTTAGCTCCGGAACTGCCCAAGCCCCATGTCTATGAAAATACCAAGTCAAGTCCCCGAAAAATTAGTGGTGAATTGCAAGAGATGTAGTGAGGGGTTTAGCAAGCACTTGAAACCAAATAAGTTATTAATTGAGTTCAAACAACTCACCTGTTCTCAGCAATTTGAATTATTTTATCGAGTAACGATTAGGAAGAAAACGAATTCGCTTATTCTTGGATGATAAAATCTTGCAGCGCCAGGCTGTACTTCTTCACACGCAAGTACGTGCGGTGTGTGTACACGTGCGGCCTGCACAGTGTAGATTTCTTTGCACAGACTCACAGACTGCCGACGCAATTTGCTGCTCAATTGTTTGCTCAAGAAATAGTTCATGAATGCATTTCTGAGAAAAAATGTGAATGTTGCGCTGTTTTTGATACTGGTAGGCGAATTGAACTTTTTGAATTTACTTTTGAACATTTTTTAAATTTTATGGCTGAATCCTGATTCATACAATTAGCATGTAATCAATGATATCCGTAAGAATATTAAGAATAATAATACTAACTTTTTTATAAGAATAATTTCTGTTTCTTTGGTACAGTGATTAAATCAATTTGAAAGTGCAGCAAAATTACAAGCCACGTTTTAAAAACTTTTAACCATTATATGACTTGAGCACTGACGTACAATTCGGCAATGTAGATCAAAGAAACTTATTAAGAAATTTAATTTCAAGATAGAAAGACTCAATAGTAAATTGCCAACACAAAAATGTTTCAACAGCGTATATTTGAATGGAATGTGAAATCCCCATGGATGATCAATAAAACCTACGTTAAAATTTAACGTAATCTGTTTAACGATAAGTGCTTCAAGAATCTTAAAGAAGCTGCATTTAAAAATTCAAATGATGTTCTGTGGCTGAGTCTCTCCAGAACAAAAGGATATGAGCACACGTTTAGATCGCTGGACCCGCTGTCAAGATTCGCAGCCATCACAATGAATTTGAATTCGGTTCACGCTGCTGACATTGACAAAAACGGTCAGACTTCAATTTGAGTCATTAATGAAATATCTGTAGAACCGTGAGCTGCCTTTACATCAGTGAAAACAATTTTTCCATTGTTTAAACTTGGAGCGCATTTTATGGAATAAACTCTTTTCATTTCACTGAAGATTAGTCCAAAAATAACCAGAAATTTATTCAGTTCCGTTACTCTAAATTTTGTTACAGGTTAACAATAGATTCATTCAAATGTTGTAATATTTAGTCTCTCACTAGTTAATGCCAAGCCAAAATCACGTGAGACTAACTATACACTGAATACATTCCGTTGAAAATTCAACCGTCCATCTGTAATTTTCTGTCGGCAACTCACATTTACATTTTTTCGTAACGTGGTACAATAAAATATAAAATTCATTGTTCATTAGATTCATACCTTTGACGATTATTTTTCACTGGCCTTGTGTGATTTGGTTGAAAATCCTGAGAAACAGACTTCAATAATATTCGGAAATTGTTATTATTGCCGTTATTTTTGTACTAAATTATAAGCTGTGAAGTAATCAGAGGCAAACACACAGTCATGGTAATGTTGAAGCGTAATGAAACTTTTATCGCATTTTTGTTTAACTATGATAATTCGCAAATTTAATTTTCTATTTGATTTAAATCATACCACGTTTTTCTTCTACAAAATTAAATATTTTTTTGTAAATCATAAAAACTTTCTTGAATAAAAAGATCAAAACCTACATAATAACCATAAATTCATATTCTTTCTTACTAGTACAAGTCTCAACACAAACTTCGTGGATCCATGTTCTTTGAAGAGAAAAGTATCTTACTGAAACAATAAGGTTCAAACCTTCCATTTGTTCTTTTTAACCATAATTTTATTGAGGCAAAAAAATCCGTTTGATAACTATTGACGAGCGAGTCGCAGTGAACTCTGTCATCTTCCAATTATGCTGATAATAATCACTAATCATCAGCGTAATTGGAAAATAACTGAGTTCACTATGACTCGCTCGCCAATAGTTGTGTCTGATGTAGCTAAATTTGAGTTTTTAAAACTGAACAAAAAGTTATTGCAACTCGCTGAATTGTGAGTACACTCGTTTGAAATGAAAATATTTAACAACAATCGTTGTGTTAACTCAAATATTTTATAAGATCACTGTTGTTCGTACAATTACCTAGTGTTTATTATGGTAAAATAAGCACTCTTCATACAGATGTATGTGTAGATCAACGATAGCGCGAAAAGTTTTAAAATAGAACCCTTACTTGAAAGAATTGCATGAGTGAAATTTAAATTAAAAAAAACGTTTCTACAATCAGTGACCCTCATTTTGAGACGTGCGGAAAAATTGCGTAAATTTTAAAATTTGCAACAAATTCATCGGCTGGATATTAATACTCAATGCCAATAAAAAATGTTTTACTTCCACCTCCACGCTAAACTCATTAAAAAATGTTGAATAAAAATAATAACACATGTGTGTAATGTAATTGATGTCTCTTTCTCTAGTTTTTTAACTCAGTTACCATTGGGCAGTGATAAGCTAGTCACAATGAATGCTTACTTTTAAAAACCTCCATTCTAAACTCGTAACAGACAGAAGTGTTCAAAATTGAGAGTGTCCTGAATTGGCTAAATTTTAATGAACAAATAAAGAGAACTAGATGACACAAAGGAAATTCTTTGACAGTTATATGTTAGAATGCTTACAATCTCAAATCACATGAGCAAACCTAAAATTTTATGTTCATACTCGTATATTTATTACTCTGTAAAATACAAAATCCATCTCACTCTCAGCTTTGCTAGCAGCACATTGAATTCTAATAACTAGAGAAGCTCGACCAAATGAACGCCATCTCAAAATATCTCCATTATTGACATCAGTGAGTTATGAGGTTAGTTATTCCACGCAAAAGTTGCCAATTAATACAGCTAACAAATGCAATGAGTCAAGTTTGAGCCAGCATTGGATGCTGGGAATCCTGCATGTTATTCCTCGTCACAAGTACCCTCGAGGAGAGGACATGATGCAGAATTACGTGCGTATATAAGTGGCACAAATGTCGAATACAAACAAGTCTCTAAAACAATTAGTTGCATTCAAAATAGCACCCGTTACACGTGCTTCCTAAAAGACTTTAGCCATCAAAGTCGTCGCCCTCCAATTAGAGTATGCTTTTTTGCATAAATATCTACTCGTTTAAAGGAGAGATTTAACGATGCAATGGGAACAAATTCATGTTATCCTCCGTACAAGTTTTGTTTAAAATCGTACATGAGCGTCAATTGTTGAAAAAAAAAATTCAAGTTATTCAAATTCCTCTCATTTCCTCATCAAAAGCGTACACTGTAAAAAAAATAACTTAGGCTTCTGATTAATTATTGAAATTAGGTTGTGCTCTTTCCTGATTTCATGAAGTATTTTATTAATACATCCAGTGAAAATGTCTTTTTTCGTGAAATGTTTCTAGAAAACTTTGGAAATACAACCGAGCGTGCTCAACGCTTACTATGTTTCGAATTGTTTACGTTTTACTGAACAGTCCCAGGTGTAAGAACATGCGTCCAAGATCATTCAATTACTTACAAGGCGATTCCTTTTTTTGAGTCCTCTGCTCGATCAGTTCAATTGTGATCAGTACCGCGTCAGGTGGCGGCCGCGGCTCTGGGACGTGACAAACGAGTTCAGCCTCGGATGTCTCACTCGATATTTAACAGAAATTAAGAAGCATGAACAACATGAATAACAAGCTATCATTTATGTTGATCGAATATGCAGGTTCTAAGAAGATATTGTGAAATTGATTTATCTTTTCCAATTTTTCGACCATGCGAAACTGTTCCAGTTCAACACGTGTTAAAATACGAAGATAATCACTAATCATCTTTCCTAAAAAAACACTCAATTGTTAAAATTCTACAACTGTCAGTCACTAAAGGCAGCGTTTCGATGTTACTAACATCATCTTCAGGCTGTAAAATACAAAAGAAACAGCCACATTGTCATTTTAATCATTTCCGGATCGATCATAATTGCAGGCCCTCAAATGAAGATCAGTACTCAAATACATAAATTTTGAACATCGTTGTAAAAAAGAGCATATTCAAATCGTAGAATCACTGCACATTCATAAGCTTAAACCTAGCCTCAACGAAATGATAAATCATTTTCTTTGCTTTAAAGTTGTTCAGTAGGACTATGGCTTAGACGTTTGTAGCCTCCGTTCGTCCATTTTGCCTCCATCTCTGGTGCCGTTGACATGTGAATATCTGGTGTGCAATAGCAGCTAGGCATCTGTAATTTCAATCTTGTACAAAATTTGTCCTATCTAGTCTTCTTGCAATGTGATTACCTATATTTTTTTATCCAGTCTGACGTAGTTTAAGTCTTTGCATTGTAATAGCTTCACCAATGTGACTAAGTGTTTCTTTTGTATTTTACAGCCTGAAGATGATGTTAGTAATATCGAAACGTTGCCGTTAAAAACTGACAGATTTAGAATTTTAACGATTAAGTGTTCTTTTAGTAAAGATGATGAGTGATTATCTTCGTATATTAACACGTGTTAAACTGAAAATTTATTCATCATGAATAATTCCATGACTGACTTGAGTGAACTATGTTTTATGCTATGCAGTACTTTCTAAAATGCTAAATGATTGTGTTTTGAGTCATAACAAAAAAATTGGGTTTAATTTTGATTAAGTGGACAGATGTATCATACACTCTTTTCCAATTATTATAGCTGCGATCAAGATGCAGTGCCGGTCACCACATGTCGAGCCAGTCTCCAATTGCATCAGCCTAGATCTTGAGAGGAGCTATGTCTTAGTTCATACTTTCCCAACGGGAAAACGCATTGGGTTTGCAGTGCAGTCATGAACGCTTGACTACTTAAAAACAAAGGCGAGCGTTTTAAACTACTGGGTCAAATTGACAATAGAATAAAGCTACAGTTAGAGCGTGCACGCACACGCTTCCACAGAGTTGCCTAGCGTTTATCTTTGCGCAGTCTCCAACATGCAAAGATGCAAGCCTGGTTGACCCCAACAGAGATGTAAGCCTGGTTGCCTCCAACAGAAATGTAAGCCTGGTTGCCTCCAAAAGAGATGTAAGCCTGGCTGACCCCAACAGAGATATAAGCCTGGTTGTCTCCAACAGAGATGTAAGCCTGGTTGCCTCCAACAGAGATGTTAGCCTGGTTGTCTCCAACAGAGATGTAAGCCTGGTTGTCTCCACAAAGATGTAAGCCTGGTTGTCTCCAACAGAGATGTAAGCCTGGTTGTCTCCAACAGAGATGTGAGCCTGGTTGCCTCCAACAGAGATGTTAGCCTGGTTGCCTCCAACAGAGATGTAAGCCTGGTTTTCTCCACAGAGATGTAAGCCTGGTTGTCTCCAACAGAGATGTGAGCCTGGTTGTCTCCAACAGAGATGTGAGCCTGGTTGAGTCTTTTTTGCGGAAATTCTACCTTAGGTAAAAACTTGGAGATCAGGCCTGGATGGAGGCTGTAAAGGCTTACTTTAGAGGTCATTGTTTCTTTCATTGCAATTATTATTGACGTTCTTCTGCCTGTAGCAGAGTACTGAGATTTGAGCCAATTTAAATTTGGAAGGGCCTTTTATTTCTGCAGCCCAAGACACAAGGCTCTACTAAACAAGGACCTTTTTATGTTATAACAGAAGGCAGTATCAATAACATTTGTATTACGATTTCAAGCTTGCTAGAGAATACAGAAACAACTTTATATGTACGTACGTACAACTCATTAGCACGCAATATTGCCTTATTGTTGAAGCAATTTAGTTTCAGAATAAATTATTCACGCACTTATTTTTCTCATAGCTGACCGAAAATCTCGAAATTACTTAAATATATCAAGAATGATTTAATTTGTTTTTTCAGACTAGTAAAATTCATTTCTAAGCTCCATTTCTAGGTTGAACAAGTTTATACTCATAATGTGGACTTTTTTGACAAGTAATGCCCCGCCTCAACCGGTTATCCAGTGTAAACAAGCCCACCGATGACCCGTAGAGCCCTGATATTGATACGAGTTCCAAAAATGCTGAAACAATTTGTAAGCGTCACGAACTTGTGTAGCAGATGTTGATGATTAATTTGCAGGTAAAAAGGGTAACTAACGTTGCTAAGAATGTCATGATAAATACAAACGTTTCGGATTTAAAAATTCCTTTTCAGTGCTCTGAAAAACGTTAAATCTAGAATAAAAAGAAGAACCAGAGTAAAAACGAACATTACATTTATTGCAAACGTTTCGGAATTAAAATTCCATCATCAGTGCTGAAACGGGAGAAAAGATAAAAATAATTTGTCTATTTTACGGGTTTTATGCTTAGGATTAGACTTTGGTTTACCCATTACAAATCTAAATTTCTACAGATATTTTTTAGTATTTGAACGGTTGTACGACAAATTGTCGAAGTTCGAAATTTCACCATTTATTCACAATAGT
>JACJUY010002212.1:80861-91436 GCA_014220935.1 Platorchestia sp. MABIK
AGCACTGATGATGGAATTTTAATTCCGAAACGTTTGCAATAAATGTAATGTTCGTTTTTACTCTGGTTCTTCTTTTTATTCTACGAATAAGATTCTCGAAGAATCGCCCTATTGGAAATATAATTTCTAATCGTTAAATCTAGGTGTCAAGAATTTAATGATTACTTGTTATTTCTGATTAAATCGAAATAAAACATTGACATGAAAAACAACAATGAAGGAATGAATACTATCGAATATTTTAAACTTTTAAAAACTTGGTCTTCATTTAAACAACGGTCTCAAATAAATGAATCGGATGGCTTGGTCGGGTTACTGACTGAGCGAAATCAGCCTATTTTAAATGTATATTAATATGGCTAATGCTTATCTGAACGCGCTGAAAGTAAAACTCAGTTAACACCAATTTTGTGCTTGTTACTGGGGAAATGAAGTGCAAAGATGCGGTGCTCGCATTGAGTGAAATATCTACAAGGTGACAAGGTGACCGACGAGGCTCTGACCGCTAGATCAGCTGCACCTGCTTACCAAGACAGTGCGAGCTTACTTGTGCGACAGGGCAACAGTGCAGTGCACGCGTGGCGACCGAAAATGGACAAGCCACATACGTGAAAGGAAAGCACGAAAGCGTCTTTTAATTTACTGTAGTAATGAACGAGTGATGTCATCAAGTAATCAATGTTGACGTTCATTAAGAGACGAGTGTGTTCAGTTAATAAGTAATGCCTGTTTATTCATTAAGTAACGCAAGTAAACAATAATTTAAAAGGAAGTGTCCTGGTTGTATTGATTTGCGAGCAAGGCACAAATTACAATCTGTGCATGCAGTGAAAACCTTAAGGAAATTAGGTGTGTTACGAAATTTTACCGTAGAACAAGAAATATTATTCTATGTACACGTCAATGCGAAATGAGCAGTGACATTTTGCGCATGCGCCGACTCGCACACCTAAGTTTATAGACTTCTCGGGTGATGAAGCAGACGACCTTGAGCGATATTGAAACTGTCATCCACAGAGAACAATACAATATTAATACAGAGTTTAAAAATTATGTCTACCAACGTCCCCGTGAATGCATTACTTTCCGTCCACACTGTTTGAAGTCGTAATGGCTGCTGAAATTCATGAATAACATGTCGCTAAACTCGCCCGTGCCAACTATTGATCTTGCCTGAAGCTGCTGCTTGCAGGAGTTGAAGTAACTCGTCTTAATTTAAATTCCAAGAGAAATTACATCGATATATCCCAGCACCGCACTGTGGAACTTCAATAAAAAGAATTGTTCATGCTCAACTGGAAATCTCCCCCGAATCAAGTTTCATGAACATTTTAACATTCTTTTCTTGATATACTTCTTAATGGTTTCCACTAACGGAAGAAACAGTCGGATATCATTCGATCTGGTTGCACGAAAGCTGTGTAAATGTGCCGAACTTTTTACCATATAATACAAAATTCTCGCCTCATGCACTATCTATCGAAGAGTGAGAGTGCTGAACGGACATTGATATAAAATTACTTCTAGTGCTTAATATTGATGAAGTGTGAAGATAGATGAATTACATCTGTCTCATGGCTAATGATAATGAGCTATCAAAAGGAGAGAAAATATCTTTTCACTAGTTCAAATAACAATCTGAAGTTACATCAATTTACATCTCTCTGCTAACATTAATGAAGTGTAAAAATGTTTAATTTCATTTCACATGATTCACATTTATGGACTGAGAATATGAGTTACTGTCTTTCCATAACTTATATTGACGATCCTGGAAAACAGCTAAATTTTTTATCGGGGCTAATGTTAGTTACCTACGAAAATAGGTGTAAGTCATTCCCGTTTCTAGTTTAAAGAAATTATAAAAACAGCTCAATTGACTCATGACTTACATAAACTGTTAAAATTGTAGAATTCGCATATTTCTCGCTGCTTTTACCGACTAACTACGAAATGAAATGACTTTTCTCGTGCCTGAAATAAATAAACTGCAAGAGAGCTGCGAGCAGCGCACACGTGCGTCCAAGAGAGCTCCGGCAAAGCACGCCATGTGCGATCATCGACCGCCGGTGGCGGCGCTTGGCGCGGCAGGGCTCTAACTCTACGAGTTTAACATGGCTGGTTATGAGCGATCAATGTCGTAACGCATGAAGCTACATTGCCCGCAGTAAAGGCAAGATAATATTTCTAAGTTTAATTTGTATGTTCTTCAAGGCCCATCTGAGAAACATGAAAAATCCTAGCTCGCCGTAAAACTGATTGAATGTTGTGAGAAACTCAAGTTAAGAGAGAAATTTTTAGCTTACGAGATTTGGTCGAAAAAATTGCAAAATCATTTTCTAGAACGTGATCATTTAAGTCTTGCTGATGTATGACTTATGTATGACTATAATATTACATACTCTAATCGCGTTTCATTCCTTGTTCCGTGAAACAACAAAGACTATGGTTAGTTTCATCTCAAAAGTTACATCAGAAGAAAATCATTCAAGGCTGAATTTCTAGAGAACAAGAAAAAGAACTTTGGACCAGACCGGTTTGTTGAATTGAACTGCCTACGAAAAAAATTCTTCATAAAATTTCAGGAAGTAAGATATGCAAGAAACATCGTCCATCGAAGTATTTATGAAGTTTGTACCCGCAAAATGAGTGAATGAACCTACATTCACATACACTTATATAATTAAGTTACAACTGAGTTACTAGCCTGAGTCGCGGTGACTGTTATTAAACCGATCAGAAATAACTGAGCTGCTCAAAGAATTTCATTTCATATGGGACTAATCGCGCCCACCCTTGAGAGGTTGATTAGCAGAAATTTGCATGCAGGGGCTGTAATTCCTTATTAATAAAAGAGCGCAGGAATAAACGGCAGAGCGATCATATGCTGGGCCGAACTCGAGCGGCTCGACGACCTCTGCAATAATTTGCCGAGAGGGGAGAGGCGGCATCGCCTTCCCCACCTCTAGCTGGTCGCACGTGATAATGGAGCTCTGACAATCTCCAGCTCAAATAAATAAATTTATTACAATGGCGCCTATTATACTGCAAGAGTACAAGCCACGCCACGCTCACAAATGACTTTATCACTTCCAAAACACCGCCTTGGCATTCGAGCTCAAATTTAACCAAAATTTCAAGAGCTGTAACAAGTTTGTCCGTAACGAACATCTGAAGTCATAAAAGATATGGTGCTTAAACGGCCTATAAAAATTTGGAATGACAAAATTTCAATCGCAGGCACTCAGAACAATCGTCATTTTAGAAGCTGTTTCTGGCATTCAAATACTTACTGCGATTGTCTTGGATCATCTGACCGCATAGCATACAACATACATCTGAAAAAATAGGAATAGTAACAGACTTCAATATTATTGCTAAACAACATGTCACCAATAAGGTTCTTCTTTAATTCAAGAAATTTTCTGCATTTGAAATGAAATCATAGTGGCTAACGTTTAAATATAGTAATGAATACCATCTTAAATAAAATAAAACATTCGACCCATTTATGTGATTCAATTCTTGAACTCCAGAAATAATAAGCTTGAGAATAATTCTAGGAACAAACTTCGTCACTAAAATGTCGTGTCAAAAGTCTTAAGCTAATAAAGACGAGAACAATAATTAATAAATTATGAATGCATGGAATTGCATCAACGGAAAAAGGATTGAGAATTTTGAAATCCCAGTATGCTCAACTTTAACTCGAAGCTTTAACTAGAAATTGTGCTTAGTGGATAAAAATAGAAGATATGTCTAAAAATAATGCTTGGACACTGTTCCTGAAAGTAGTGCCTTCAAACTGTGTTTGGGAGACGTAACTGTAAACCATTCTTCTGGATAGTGGCAGGGAGGCATTTATGAAGCCTGGTCTTAAAAGTCGTCATTGGACGCAGTGCATAAAATTTGTGTCAGGAAACAGTGCTTTAAAGCTGAGCCTGAAAACTCACATAACGTGCTGTAAAAAATAGGGTACTTGGAAACTCCGTTCGTGGAAACTCCGATTTGAAGCTTTATCTGGAAGCTGAAAATAGAAACTGTAGATGCTGTACCGAGAAACAGTGCTTTGATGCTATGCCAGGAAAGTTAAGTTAAGAGCTGTTTCTGAAAGCGATCCTTGGATACAGTGCTCTGTTCGACTGGAAGGTGAAACTAGGACAACTGGGAGGTGAAACTAGGAGCTGCTGGAAGCTACACAAAAAGCTGTATTAGGAGAGAGTGCGGGATAGCCATGCATGACAACAACTAAATTTAGAAGCTGTAATAACTGGAAGCAGTGGCTGGGTGCCATAGTTCAAAATTAACTGATCGTTCGGCAACTGACAGTAGGTTGATATAGCATCATATTAAAGAATACAGGAAAGCACAAAGAATGCAGACATATTATCATCGACGAAAATATACAAGTATGATGTTTTGAATTATAAAAATTTTCCATGATTCTTTCATCACAGCGTCATGTTAAGCATCACGTAACGCCTTACCTCCTTTTTTTCAGAAAAATAATAGCGGGAAATTATATGTAGCATCAAGTACTAATGTTATTATTAAAATTGCATATTTCACTTGTAGCTACTCCTATAAAACCACGGGCTTTGGATACAAGACTGCAAGATTTATCATTCTCATACTTTCTATTACTAAGGATGAAATTTGATGCAAGTGTGTCGACGCAATAGCAAGTTTCCGTAAAATTTTTCGCCCATCATCACGCACACATCGTGCAGAAATGCTTCCTATTGCGACTTGGTTTGCAGCAGCAGACAATGCAAATTCTAAAAGCACAAAAAGGAGTATCATATATTTAGCCTGAGAGGCTTTTCATAAACGTGAAACTAATTAGATAAGATTTCACAGACTTTCTTTTGTTCATAAAATTTTATTTTGAATTATATTCTTTATTAAGTAGATGCCATATATTTTTCCTATCATGAAGGTTAGTGAGGTCCTTCTTCGCTTCAGTTTCATGTTTATTTCTACTGCTTTGCAGAGCCGCCTAGCTGAAATTGTTGTTGTTCGTCACAGGATTTTTGGTACAAGAACTTTATTTCTGCGTTCTTCTATTGCACAAAAAAATGGATGGACTCAGTTCAACGAGTCACGCAATGTTGAAATGAAGTCGTGCGATAGTTACGCCACAGTAGCAGAGCATCGCGGATTAAGTTTTCACACCGGCTACGTATTCGCTCATTCTTCTTATTCAGAAGTGTGCCGCGATGATGAATTTTGTCATACCATTTATCTAATAATAATACGGATGTAACTATGTGTGTCACACCCTTCAGCAATAAATGCATAGATCATTGCGGTATCTATGCAACAGCGGGATCATAAACTTCCACTCTTAAAGATTATATCTCTTTTAACACAGGCAATTTAATTTGTCATTTTACATTCGATTAAAAGAAGTTGAACCGTTTTACCCATCTAAAACAATGGAGCAGAGAAAAAGAGAGCAAAGATAAGTAGCAAAAAAGAGACAGAGAAGGAGACAACGCTTGCGAGAAGACAAAAGGCAAGCCACCCGTGATTAAAACAGACTACGTGATAGAAACAGACGTTGAAATATACGATAGGACGATAGTGCGATTGTGAAAATATACATATAATATTTATTCTACAATCAATACTGTCCAGTCAAGAGAGCACACAGTACCTGCTGACTTACCGGCCTAACACCTAAAATGAGAACTCTTTCATTTTTTCCTCATTGAAGATTTTTCCTCCGGCGATTAAAGTAGAAAAAGGATGCGAGCATAGATGTACTCGACTGCAAGTTACGCCTAACGCCGAGCGCAAATCTTGGTCCCAATCGTGATCTTAAGCGAAGAATTAATATAAGTCAGAAGGAGATAGAATTGCATCTTCAAATCCAGAGAAATCATAAATTCTTGGTTAGGTTACGTTAGAATTAGAAAGGTTGTGGTTAGTTAAACGGATCTTTAATTATAAACAGATATTCATACATACCGGTGTTGTGTTACATTATAGTGGTTTCATATAATTTTCAAGAATGGCACATGAGTTATTAATGATCAATGTTAATTAATTTTTCAACCATTATCATGAAATTAGAAACGCGAAAAAACTAATTGCAAATTATTCACGAGTCCTACTAGTAATCTATTAAAACGATTTTGGCGTACTTGGCAGCTCTGTTAACGACTGTGATCTTTGAACTTGAGAATAATCTCAAATTATTTGCGAGAAAAGCACCCTTAATAATCGTACCGTTCTGTTAGTCAGTGCACAATAATTGCTGTTTTTGTTTTGTGAACTTGTTGTTCTGACGTGTTAAAAATTTGAATTGACTTCATTCTTTTTATCATACTGTATATTGTACAAAGTTACTGATAGAGCTTGTCTCAAAACGTTTTCGATTTCTTTCTTACAGTAAAATGACTAATTTTGGGTTTTTTGGGTCAAAAAGCTGCAAAAGTAGCTATTTGTGAAGTCTAATTTTTTTCAGCGTCTTAAAGTATTATTCAATTTCGCATTTGAAGTTAGTGCGACTTTCTCGCGAATCGAAACGGCCCGTTACCTGCAACGATGGCTCAGGCAGGAGTGAAAACATGTATTCACGAGTTTTTGAACTGAAGCTATTTCAGTTCAATTTCGTTATGTCGATTTGTTTAGTTGTTACACTAAAATGTCAGAAGAACGGAAGTGATTTTCTTTTGAACTTATTTGTCAAAGCGGTTCGTGAGAATATGAAAGATTTCAAAATGAGCACAGAAATATCTTGGTCAGTCGCGACTCGGTTAGATCAACTTTGTGCTACGCTGCCTGTGGTATCACACAGGAAATTCATAAACTTTTTAGTTGGAAAATATTTTATACGAGAATAATTCTTATCGCTGAGAGAATTGATATTTTGAGCTAAGTTGGCGAAAGACATCTGCCATAAGAAAGAGGTTAAAATTCTGCATTTGCTCATAAACAAACCATCATGCCAAGCAAAAACAGCTCAAGAGGAAAAATAAAGCAGAGGATTTAGGATTTTAAAAAAATTAGAATTATATTGTGTTTTTTATCTAATTTTAGTAATTTCCTTCCGAAATAGATAGCATTGATTTATTTTGTATTTTTCATCTGGATTGTTTTCTTACTGAGTTAGAAGTTTCAGGCTTGCCTACTAGTATCAGAAAAGTTTTGACTCACGAGTATGAAACACACATTGATACTTCAATCTATTGGAAAATCCTTTTTTTTGACGGTGCTAAGAGCTCAAAAATTATGTCAAAGAGATTCCACACTGACAACCCCAGCCAGCATAAGTGAACTTCAACAACATTTTGTACGATACTTTCAGCCTCAGCAGAATTTTTACTAACGATTTCTGAGCATCATTTCGTAACAAAAAAAAAACGAGCTTGGCCATCTCGCTGGGAAGTGAGGTATCGAAAAATGCATAACATTTAACAGAGATACGTTTAAATAAAAACCCATGTTATCCTTTATTTACAACGAAGGAAATTTTAATTATTTCGTGTTTTTTCGTAAGAAAGTTTTAAGTTCCTCTTAGTAAACCTTGAGATCAGCAAATGTTGTGCTATTGAAGCTAATCATGGAAAATTTTATCCCGTGTTTACCTGTCCTTTATTAGCATGGACAGCGAATAGATTTTTATTTCAACGAAAACCGGCGGTTTTTTGCGCAGTTGGTGGGCATGAAAAACAGCGCAAATACAAGTAAAAGTACCAAAAATAAAAGAGTATTTGCACAACCACAAAAGGTTACTTTGGTAAGATTTTCGATCTGTCTGAAATTATTTCCTGTGAGCAACTGAGGGTAAGCAACGAATGTTTACATTGTTAATAAAATGCTATAAGCCATGGCATCTAAACAACTTATATTTTTGAATGCCAATAGAGGAGTAAATAGATGACAGCCGTGATAGTTGTTCGGTGAAAATGTGAGTTCAGCAAGACTCTTACCATTGTACTCAATAATACACCTACAGTATAATCTAATAAGGTATCTTATATAGCGTTGTCTCCAGTATGAGAATATAGAAGAAGCTTCATTGAGAGAAAGTGCCCTTATCTCTCTATAGAAATGTGCCAGCATCGCGTCGAGAAGAGTAAACGATCACAACTCGCCGCTTCAATTCTCGCTGAGGTCTGGGTACCGTCTTGCGCGTGAATTATACTCGTAGTACTATTATTATGGAAGAAGGCATGTAATGCACGAGGTAAGCAAAACCAGTCATTCAACATTCTAAATTTCAGTATGCAGGCACTAATTTGTGTGAAAAATGAAGATTCTTCCCTCAAGTTACACACGGTCGTAAAATAAATTAAAATAACGATACTCGCCTCAAATGACATCAACATTTCACTAAAAAGGGCAGGAGTTGCAATGACTCGAAATACGTTGAACAGTTCTCTAATTAAATTTTGGTGAAACATATATTTGATGTTCTAATTGTTTGCAGTTCATGTTAATAGCTCTTGAAATCTTCTCATGGACCAATTTGGTACAAGCGTCTAAGAAGCAGCCCACGAGCATTCGCTTATCTATGCGGAGGTTAAGGACAGCATCCCCGATAGGAATCCAAGATTTTGAGACCATTTGAGAAATAGGGATTTTTGCTTCTATAGGAAGTGTAAGAGGTCAGGTACATCCTGTGAAAAAATGAGACTCGTGCATTCACTCGTTCGCTCGCTACGGGGGTTTGAAGAATGGGGGGGAGGTATTTTATCATGTTACACCTCCCCCTTGGCACTTTCTTCACGGCATGACGTTGCTATGTCATCTTCTATGTCTATATGTTACTGTATAATTATTTCAGGGGTCTTACCTGAACCAAAGTTTTAAAAAAAAATTAAGATATTTGTTTACGTTTCTTTGTTTTGCTTATAATGTAAACAATGAACTTTGGGGTATCAAAATGCATCTCCTCCTACAGTTTTCAAGCTACAGTAATGATTTTGGTATCATTGGATGCGAAAAGTCAAGGGATTTTCAAAAACTTAAATTTATTTCAAAATTAATTTTGTTTATTAGTTATGACATCATAAATTCGCATTTTTTCGAAAAAAAGCTGCTCGCGAATGTTTTTTTTTAACTGGAAATTTTGGAAAAGCATTCAAGTTTTTGGAATTTCCACGTCTTTCCGCATCAAATGATGCCAAAATCATCACTGTAGCTCAAAAACTCTGACAAGAAGCGTTTTGAAACCCCCTCCCCCTTAACTTTTGGTTTTCTATGATTTCCCATTTCATTTTCAAGAAAATCGCATTTTTTCATAGATGATAAATGATTCTAAATTGCATTTCCTATCAGTACACTAAATTTCATTGTTCTAGGTTGAATAATAAAAAAAGGTTCGTAATGGGGATGCTGTCCTAAAATGGCACTTCTCCTAATATTGCATAGGTATTCTAAAATGGCTTTACGTCAAAGAACAATAAATTGCCGACATCGCCGAACTTCCAACAGCTGGATTGTTTTTATCTGAGCTGAAGCCTTCCCCTACGATTTAAGATCGTGCGAAGTGCTCTGGGCTGGCACTATGGCGAGAAAAAGTTTTCAACCTAGTGAACTAGAGAACCTCACTAATCCTTTTGGTCGAGGAAAATGAGTTCACGCCAGTGAAGACCGCAGTTCTTGCTGTTGTTACGGAGTTCTGGAATCTTTATAGTTGTTTTGCGCTGTATTCTCTTCATTTTTTTGTTGTCACTTCGTCGGGATGGTGACCAAGATGCACTGCGGATTTTAGGTGTGGTCGAACTAATAAGTGTTTTATAGTGACAAGAACCTTCCTCATGTTTTACGCTGTACAGTATATCGATGCTCTCCCTTGGCTATCAGGAAAAACAATAGGAGCATGTTATTATTTTTCACTCAATGTATTTCCCTAATCATTATTTTTATTATTGCTATAAAAGATTAAAAACTAGCAATTAGCCAAAACACCTGGCTAGAAAATAATCACAGTTGTACATAATTGAAGCTCTTCAGCCCGAGTTATTTACTACGGTCATTAATCGATGTTTAAAGCTGCAGCTAAAGTTAAAGTTACATGCAAGTGCTGAACAAATATTTTTCTTTAGTCAGAGCAGGCAAGGTATAATCGTATTTCTTAGTTGCTCCACCGCGACGTTACGAAAACAAAACGTCTCAGAATGGCAAGAAGAATCTGTAACATTTGATCATGCTAAGGGACTCCCAACGAAGGAAGTAGTAGAATTTGCTGATATTTCTTGCCGTACTAATATACAAGTCAAATAACAATGGAATCAATCAATCTCATGCAACATTTCACGGCAAAATTGTGGTCGGAAGAAACTTCTAACAGATTGGTCCCGAGTTGTTTGCTAGCATCGCTTTTCGTCAACGCTGGAATTACCTCAGACGTCAGTTTGAAACTCTTTCCTCCCAATGCTTCTGTATGAAACGTTCGTCGGAAAATTGGTACGGATATATGGAGCAGAGTGGCTAATCAACGCCCGATACTTATTAATGCTCACAAGATAATTCGTTTAAACTGGGTGAAAGCGCACGCACATTCTACTGTCACAAGGTCAAATGAATCAAGATTGTTTCTCTAGAGCAATGATGGCCGTC
>JACJUY010002213.1:11041-26016 GCA_014220935.1 Platorchestia sp. MABIK
AAGACATCATTTGATGATGTTTGAAAGATGTTTGATTCGAAGTTGTTGAAACCAAAATAATGGGCAATGCTGGAATATTTTTGTGTTCTTCTCGTGACCACGTTAATATTCGAGGCCTCATTTTGTTATGCACAGTTTGCATTCTTTATCATGTGTGGAAATTTTTATGTAAAGTCACAGAAGGGTTTTGTGAAAGTCTAGCCTTATGAATGTTAATCACATTCATTTTTGTTTATTTATTTATTTTTTATTTTTTGAAGGTCAATATTCATCTCGAGTCTGTATTTATGCAGTCATACTTTCCTTTAGATGTTCGCAGTAGTAACAATTTAGTATTCATCCAAGTCCCCATAACACAGCACGTTATGCGTACTTACGTAGCTGCTTGGTGTTTGACTTCATCAACATCCACCTAAAATTACCCTCGAATCATCAGTTGAAGAAAAGGTAATGAAAATATTGCAGGTCAAGTGTAGCGCGAATCATTACCTTTATTACTATTATCAGTTGTCTTGACTCAAAAATTTAGTCCCGTGTTGGAGTGAATTAGCAACCACGCAACATGACCATTATTTTCGGACTCATTGTCACACTTCGCGCTTCTCCCCTCAGGAGGATACAACTATTGTATCTATGGGAATTAGCTCTATCAGTGGGATTATGTGAGGTACCGAGCTAAATGTTAGGTCGGCTTTCTTTTTGCAGAAATAAAATGTTTTTCTACTACGTTGAAGACCACCTTTTTTCGGTTCACTGCTGTCCTGTTTTTCAGCACCTACTACTTTCTTCTTCAATTTTTTTTCTTGTTTCATCAACTTCTTTTCTTGTTTCATCAACTTCTTTCTTAGCTTACTGTTTCTATGCACCTTTAGCATTGATTTCGCGTTCCCTTAACTCCATACTGAATGGTGATTTCTTACTTCTTCTCTTTGAACATCTTTGTCGTGTTAAAGGGAGGCTAAAACTTTCTTGTAATCAATCAATCACTCCACGCTACCTCAGGACCACCTGCGCAACTTGCCTGGCTACATGACGAGCGGCAAGTTCGCTCCGGGGAAATCCAGCAGCGGCGGCGGCGATGGTGCGGGCAGTGGCGTGCTGAAGCGGCCTGCTAGCACCGACAGGAAGGCCGGCGGCAACAAGCGAAGCTTCAAAAAGAGGAAAACTGAAGGACCGATGGCTGGGGCTACTGCTACACAGAAAAAATACAACGTAAGTGCTGGCCTCCCGTGCTCTAGGGATCCGAAGAAAACTGTAACCAGTTTGTATTTTTTCAATGGACGGGGATGCACTGAAAGCAAATTTGATGGATCTCCTGTAAGCTAATGGAAAATACATCCATTGGTGCATTTGCAGATGGTAAAAATCAGTTGATCACAGTGTATTTGAGACCACATGAAATTTTCTAAATTATCTCTAGAGCTGACATATGGTTAAAATCTTCGGCTTCAAATAAGCAATCATTGTCTGTTATCGTGATGAAGGAAAAGGAACAATTGGAGGGCAAATATGCAGAGTGGCCTAACCCACAAAACGCAGAATTTTAGGACACTCAAGTTATAGGCGTGGTGTTCATCGCAGGGTTGCCAAATTGGCTTTTCATAGCCAAGTTACTAACTAGCAACTTATTAGGAACTAGGCCGCTCTGCCTGAAAGACATCCACGCTGCTATGAGGTGAAATTATCACTTAATCCACTCTGCCAGTTTTGAATTCTGATTTGTGGGTTAGGCCACTCTGCATATTTGCCTTCCATTTACTATCGATCCAAAGCATAAATGTTATCATTTATGAAATTTTGAAAAATTCTCAACTTGAACTCTACGTTCGCTAAACATGATGAAACTAACATTTGCTCTGCAAAGCCAAAATTCTGATTTACTTCCCAAAAAGACTCATGCAAACCCCATATTTTGGAACTGCACCTGGCTCAAATAATGAAAATTACCAAAAACTCGTTGACCGAATTTGGGAGAAATCCATTTCATCCAATTTTTGCTACCTATCTCAATTCAAATTTTAACTTGGCATAATTTCTAATCCAGTGGTTATGCTACGAATTACGCCGCGTAAATTTACTCTGCCAATTATACCCTTGCTCTTTTCTTAGCAATCCACCCCATGCGGAAAATGAAATCTTAAGCTAACCTCCGATGAATTTATGGTTTACATTGTGTTTCTAAACTTGTCTGTCTATTCCTTTTAGAATCTCTTTATTTGTAGCTATGGATGCTCTATTTTAAAATTTAATTTTCTCATTCTTTTTAAATAATTAAATGTCTCTTATCCTATTTTGGATGATTTAAAGCTTCAAATTTACTCATGCTATGCTATTGATCATAATTTCATTCGTATTTGCGTTAAAAATGAAATATTGAGTCGAAACATTCAATTTCCGTGATCTATTTTTCGAAATGTTTCTCAAAGTGATATTTCAACATGTAACATAACTGCTTTTTAGCTTCTGATGTATCCCACTATCACTTTAATGGAAAATTTATTTGCTTCGTTCATTTTGATTGAATAATTCTAATATAATTCACATTTGATCGTAATTCTGTTTGATAAAAAGCCATTGTTCATTGGAGTTTGTTGCTTCACAGGCCAAGAAATCGGATCCACTTCGCAGCATGGAGTTCAGCGGCTTCTGATGACACAAAAATGAGCCCAATTAAAGTCGCCCATGTTGAGAGGATGTTGCTTTTATTTGCCTTCATTTGCCTCCTGAGGGAATGTTACACCCTAAGATACTTGCCGCCTCAGAGCGTATGAAGTATCCAAAGCGGTTACAAAACGGTACAATTAACCGCATTCGTGATTAATTTGTACCTCTGTGGTATGAGTTTGCGCACGGAAATAGGTAGGGTTCGTGCTGCGTTATAGTTTGTTCGGCCGATATGTTTATTGCACGACTCCGCACGGAAGCGGAATCTCAAAAAAATTTAGCTTTGCCAGTTTTAAAACCTTTATATGAATATTTCCGAAAATACTTCGAATTTGAAAAGTCATTTCGTGACAACGTTACTTGAACTCCTCAGTTTGAACGATAAGTTCACTAACTGGAACTAATTACATACTAGGGATATGTTCCCGGCATGATACCGGGTGTTATTAAAAGTTTAGAGGAGAAAAATGGGGTAATTTTGAGACTCGTGTTTGATTAGAAAGTAATTGAGGCTTCGATCATAATGTGTTCATCAATTGAAAATGCATTCAGCTCCCATCTGTTATCAAATTCCTTATGCAGTGCGGGACATGTGCCTTTCCCTGTACATGTATGATTAGCTTAACAGTTGGTTCTTCAACTCTAGAAATGATTACGGCGTTTGAATTATGGTGGTCGGTACGAAATGTTACTCAGCATGACATCAATGTTCCGCCACGCTCTCTTTACAAACCGTGTCCATAAAGCAGACATTTGGTGCTGACCTTAAAAATCGTATTGCAGAGAGCGGTAAGATTACGAGTGAATGCTTTATTAGCCGAGGTGAAGGTAGAAATAAGATTCGTTTTCTAGAGTTGTAGGAAACCATTATTTCGCTTATCGCTGCGAAGTGGAATTTTGTGTCAGAATTATGTGTAGACATTTTGCAAACATTTCGGTACACTTGAAGTAATAGTGCGTTTACTGAATAAGCAAATGAATATCCTGGAGCTGATTCCCCCGTACATGTGTGAAAGCATCCCAACGAAGGATTCATTAAACCGGAAGTTGCCCTGAAAGTCTCGCTCAGCAGGCTGCACTTCAAAAGAGCTCTTTCATTGATACGAATTTTAATTCAAGCACAACTTGAAGAGTTGCAGCGAGAGAAGAACTAAAAAGTGGTCTCTTACTGTCATCAGTAGCACGAGATTCTCCTCTGGGTACTTTCTCATGATTTTTTTCATTTCATGTACGACTTCGCTTGGCACGTAAACAAACACACTGCATTTTTTGCACATAGCCTAGTTACTTTCTGAGATGCGTTTGATATTAGCACTGTCAACACAACTACGTTCTTTAAATATCCCATTCATCAAAATCGTGTATCCTAATCGTAGACTCCCGGAGAGGATGCTGTTATGTCACCTCGGCTATCGAGAAATCTTCGGGAACTACTGTCTTTTGTTCCCACAGCTTCTTTCAGTTTTCGTGTCATTCTTCGCTGTCTCTTATCTATTTTTTTCTTCCTGTTCCTTTATAACTTGCTGTTTCAATGCAAAGGGCACTTCTGAGGGAACACACCTTGTGCATAGATCCCCCATTTTTTACCGTCTATGCTAAAAGGTTCTTCCTCTTCGCTCTCTTTAGACCGCCTTTGCTGTGGCTTGAAGGGCTCAAACTAACAAATAAAACAACTATCGGGGAGCAATCAATGCTGCAAACTAATTTTGCATTTCAGGCGTTCATGCAACGTAGTCTGCAAATTCAAGTAAGAGCACGTATTAAAAATACATCCTAATAAGTTTATTCGTAAAATTCTCTGAAACGATGCAATCAATTTCTTACCGTAGAGGTCCTAAACTGATGAATAGGCAAGAAGTAGGCAGTAGTGGTTGATTAAATATATTAAGAGCAAAATTAAAAATCGATTAGAAATATTTCTCTACAGGTTTGAAGCGACTCTTATGTTTGAACCACTAATGAAAAGTGCAGCATTGAAGGTCATAGGGCATGACATAGTTTCCATTTAGACATGACCTAAGCGAATTCCATTATAGTAACCGATGTTATAAGTGAATGACTACATATAAGCAAAAACAGTCGATTGCTTGCAAATTTGAAACTTGCTTTTCGCTCATGCATAGCAAAAAAGCCGATCACTTGCGAAAATGATGCCAGAACTCATTTCCATTAGTATCCTGTTTGAAGACAATTTTTCCCCATGAAGCTTTGATGACTTCATAGAATTTTTTTGTACTGCAAGGAATAATTGCGAACTTTCGGTAGCTCGACGTCGTTTGCTTTGGTAAGGATCATTACCTTCGTGTAGCCTACTGAAGCTGCGAATTCTAAAATCTCATCGGCATTTATGGTTATGATTATTAACATAATAAATACGACAAAAGCAGCTAAACGTTATGGTAATTTAAAAAATTTTAGGGAGTCTTCGTTGAATTAAAATTAACGTTTCTGATAACCTGTTCATCATCAGCACATATCTGTGACGAGAAATATGAGATAAAATGATGATGAACCAAAAATTCCTCATTATGTCCCAAAAAAAACGCATTGCTAAAATCTAGAAAAATTACGGAAAAACCTTTGAAAATCACAACCCAAGGGAAACCCACACAAACCCGCTCTAAGTAATACGTAGATAGAGGGTCTTCCTCCAACAGTTACTCGTCCCGAACAGATAGTTAATTGAAACTGTTTTGTATTTTCCATACTTGCGGTGCCCCTGTTCTGTCAAATTCCTTGGTTTTAGTGCGCTTTCTATCGAGTTTGATACTTAGGACTATTTTTGTTAATTGTAGTTCAATCATAGCACATTTCTTTTGCCGCAGGTATTGTATTGATGATGAACAACTGGTCATAAACATTCTTATCTGTTCGTTTATACACCATAAATTTTAACAAAATGATCTTAAGTTCAGTGACTATCGCCTTGCTTTCATTTCAAATTATGAATTGTAGGGAAAAAAACATGGTCGTTTCGTGATCTAAGCGTTCCAAAAAATCGATCTGGAACCGAAAGTGAACCAGCCTAGGTTGATCTTCGCGCGCGCAGCTCTTCCATGAAGTGCAAGAATGAAAGAGCTCAAGAGAGCTGGAATGAAGCCACTCTGTACATTGCTTGAGATTAAAAGCGAGACTAAACATCAATTACATCCACCACACTGGCTTTGAACGCACAATTCTTTGCATACGTCAACAGAAAACGTTTACTCTCAAGCTCAAAGATCATGGAGCCCATCTGCCCTACAATCGTGTGACTGTGTGATGGATGACGCAAACATGGGTAGCTGCATTCGTTGACCCTAGAAAGAATCAATCCTCTACCTTCTAACACAGGTTTTAGAAAGATCATTTCGTAGTTTGAAACAACAAAGACTCAAAGACAGCAAGTGGAGCGAGTAACACTATTTGTTATCTGCTGATACTGTCCTGATACCCCGGCCCGACGAGACCTATCTTATCACAGCGTTAAGCTCTAAGTTCGTTGTATTGAAAGCACCAGTTCTTCGTCAGGATAGACGTTGAATAGTCTGTGATGATCCGTGAACTTTTTTATGCTTCGTAGCATTCAAATCGAAATAATTGAAGTTACTTCAAGGAGCAAAGAATAAGGTATCAAATGTTACACTGTGAATGCTGTGCAATAAAGATGCCTAGCTTTCCACAAGATGAGGCGTCACAATTTAACAAGGATTCCAAGATGTAAAATATTCTGTGTTTGTATTGAAATTCTTCCTTCTCCTTTAGCAACTGAACTGTTCTATCAATACTTATAGATGCGCTAACCTTTTTCTGCAGTAAGATACTTTGTCGGGACAATGCTGGCTTTACTTTTACCTAGTTTCTGTTCTTTTATTCGACTGGAAATTGAATTGTAAATGACAATTTCAACAATAGGGTGGATAAATTGCAACCACAGCTTTCATCGCTCCTTCTTCTCAAAATGCTAAAGCTGTTTATAACTAGCTGTGTGCTCCGCAATATTACTGAAATGAACATTTTTTTATTTCCTGGAAAAAAATAGTTCCTTAATTGTTGACTCACTGATAGCGATATGCGTCATGTGGTATACGCAGCATCGCTCCTCGCGTCAAGTGGCTGTTGACTGTCCTCGGCAAGGAATGCACTCAAGATCCCTATTTTGACCTTTCGTCCTTGAAAATCTTCGAATTCAGGTTTTTAAATAAAATTTACTGGTGAAGATCCCTCAGCATCTGGTAACACTGCAAGAGATGACAGAATCTGAGGGCTCTTATAATTTTATTTCTAAAAAAATTCGATCTTGAGTTAAGGTTGAAAATGATCAATCTGACAATCAATAGTGCAATCCAGTGCAACTTCGTACCTTGAATGTTTTGATGGCACCTAGGTATCAACAGAAATCGAATTCAAGCCATCTATTCGAATACAGCAGACGTTTATTTACCTCAATGTTCTCCAACATCGGACGCTAAACAGCTAAATGTCGACTTTATTTCTTGCATGTTCATGCAACTATATTCGCGAAATAAATTGAAACTGACATGGGCGACTATGAACTGAATTGGTGAAATGTATTTAGTTTGTTTCCATGAAATTGACGTTGACTATTATAAGAACGAATTACTCCTACCTCGTTTGGGTCTTCGTTAGTAATTAAAATTTAAAAATAATGTTGTTAAATTTCTCAAATAATATGATCAAATGAATAAATTCTCAACAAAAATTATTTGATATTAGATATCGTGGCACTCAGCTAATCAGCTTTCTTATGTAATCTGTTGGCTTCAATTATGAATCGGCTCTTGAAATTGAATAAATGCTTCAAGCTTTGGTCCTTCTAGTTTGATTTTGTATTTTCCTCAAAGACCTGCTTTGTCAATACGGGTGACATGAGTTATTATCTTACACGAGCCTCAATTCATATTGAAAAACTATCCCCAGTTTTACACATTCTCAGTCAGTTTTGGTACTAGCTGAAGAACCGGAACTAACAATTGCCTAAATGATTAGAGGTTTGCGTAAGGTGACGTATGGTATAACTCGACGACCACCAGTTACTAAATTTTCTTTCTTCGCATTTCTCTCAACAGTATTTGTTGGAAATCAGCATCAGAGTTAGTGTGTCAGGATGAGGAGTATTATACTACTCTTCGTGGTGGTGGTCCTGTTGGCCGAGCCTTCCTTGTCTGACCGGCCTCAGCTGTGCGACCACGAAGGTTGCGAGTGTCTCCCCGGCGCGGTCTACATTGTCGAGTGCAAAAATGCAGGGCTCAAAAAGGTATGCGTGTGTTCTCTAGCCATGTTTTTTTCCTGCTATAATGGGCTATCTTATTCACCTCTTCTTGCTCAAGCTAATATGACTGAACTTGAACGTATTTTGGAAAAATTCATGACAAACAAACGGTGAACAAACGGTGAAATCAGTGTAGTAATTTGCATTTTATTTCATAATTGTTGTTGGTGTAAAACACCTAACGCTGAAAGTTTGGCTTAACTCACATGCTTTCATTTGAAACATATCGCATTTGATATGTCACGAGAGATAGAGGTACATTTCTAGTGAGCTATAGATCGCATATTTGGTCGAGAATTACACCTCTCAGAAGAAAGTTATGCCGTTTGTTTGTTTTACCAAGCTGTAAGAAATAAATTTTATTAATGCAAATCTCCTTGACCTCGTGTAGAATTAGCGACACTGGTGATAAAAGAGTGAATGATTTATAGCTCCGTTGCACTCATCTTTTCTTGGCTGTTGAGTAAATGAATGCAATTTAACATGAATGTGTGTGTCCTGATTTGTAATTATGTTTGTTCTTGTAGCTACCTAAATAAAATCCTTTGTAGAAAAAGCTCTGCAGTTCAGTACCTGAAGTGCATGCACGTCGTAGTATGAGGAATAAATTCTACATTCAACAGGAATGAGTCATGACATTATGATGATGCAACTTCCCTCATAATATTCGTTTTCAGGTCCCCAGTACGGAGCTTATAAATGGAGAAACTGGCCCGTACGAGTCCGACTGGTTAGCATTCTTCGACTTCAACATGATCACCAACATCACGCGACTGCCTCCTGCGGAACATCTCCTCACACTCTCATTTAGGTGAGTTTGGCGTTGCGACTAATGTACGCAGAATGTGAGCCTCTAAATGTTCATTGGCATTGCGCTTACATCTGCAATGATGGTGTGGAACTTATGTCCCTAATTCAATAATAACAGCACGCTTGTGGTTTGCTGCGTAGGTGTTGTGAACAATGAACCATCTTTCATATCCACACTTGATTTGAGTCCGGCTCTTCTCAAAAATATAAATTATGAACGTACGTTAAACTCAATATTGTACTCGTTTGCAAATGCATAGCGGAGAAAATCGACTCACTTTTTCTTGTACTAAAAAGGACTTGTAGTTTGTTAAACTGTAGCTCTGCGAACTGAAGATGTTATCTGCTCAACTAAGAAGATTAGGCATTACTGCCGTCATTTCGTGCTGTTTATCGAAAAGCTCCTATACAACAAAATTCCGTTAAGAATAGCATAACGCACTGAAAGCCTTCGATAGCCGCAAGAAATCATTTTAGATCATTGACGAGCCAGGACAATTTTAGGGAAGTAAACAACGTTGGAAAGCTGCACTGACGCATGTTTTGTGTTTTATTCGCAGCGGGAACCCTATACAATCAATAGAAGACATGGCTTTTGCTGACTTGCCCAAGTTGAGGGAGCTGAGCTTGGCCAAGGCAAGACTCAACGGAGAAATCTTCACTCGAGATGCATTCAAAGGTGATTAAAATCATCCCGCCTATTATTTCTTCGAATTTTCTTCTTACGTGAGAGTAATTGAAGTATCCATTTAACTTAATTATTATTAGTAAGTTTGTATTTTAGATGGTTGTGATTCTACCTCTGGGCCAGTACGAAGTTAGAAAGCCGGTTACTGGCTCAAAATTTCTATGTTTCAGTGTGGGTCTCAATGGAAAATTACGAGGACACACAAGTGCACTCTCAATAAATTTCCCTTGAGCTGGTAGTCGTAGACCGCAAGTTCAAGTTCTGGTAGGAGACGAGTTACAACGAACGAGATGGATACCTGTAAGTGAATTGCAATGGTGTCTGATGACATGGTACTTACAGGCCATTCTTGAGAATGGGACACTCGGCCCGTGTCTGTAGCCGTATTTTAAGATTGTAGATACTCGAGACGCGAGTTCTCTCAGATTGGAAACAAATATTTGTCAATGAGAATCGGCGCTCCCAGAAGAAAGAACTCGAAATACTTTGCACTTTCTAATGCTAATCGTTTCATGAGAATAGTGCATCAACACTCGGCAATGATAGATCATTTCGGTCAGTTCTCAAGCTTTGCAGTTATTTTATTACTTATATCCTCAAGCTGTCGTGAATCCAAACAAAATGACTCCTAGATTTGATCACAACGGTTCAAACGATACATTGATTAAAATTGACAGAATAACGTCTGAAAGCAATAATTCCATTTCAGGCGACCAATTTAATCTGAAAATTATAGTTGTTGACTTCTGCATTTTCCTCTATATAAAGAATCAAAGTAATATCTGCACAAACGGTAAAACTTGGCTGAGTGTGCGTTGCGAACAGCCCGCGTTATGCGGATAACCTGAGTTTAATTTCCAGGACTGCTAAATAACGAAGACAACCACGATCCGCTCCCTCTCAAGCTGCTTGACGTCAGCCACAACGACATCAGGCACCTGGATAGCCACGCCTTCAGTCATTTCAACAAACTCGAGGTGCTGATCTTCTCAGACAACCCCATCAACGATCTGGACCCAGCCACCAGCCAGGCCTTCAACGAGCTGGAGCATATCGTCAAACTCGACTTGTCGCGCACAGGACTCAAGCGCATCCCGGAGACCTTCTTCGCGCGTATGAGGTACGTCATCTGGCCTCCTTAGTGTTGACTTTCTCTGTGAATTTGTCTTTGTAATATTATGGTGGAAATTACATCATGAATATCATTATTTTAATTCCTATTTATTTATTTATTTATAAGAAAAAGTTAATTTCCGTTAATATGATATAATTAGTCAATTTACTTCAGAAATGTTTTTTCGTGAATTTTATTTCTATAAATAAAAAGTGCGATGATTACTACGGAGGTCGAAAAGCGCAATGGAGGTTAGATCTGAAAGGTTTACGTGAAAGTAAAAATCTATAAAAGAAAAATGAATTAATCATGCACTCATCACTTGGAGAGTTATCAACTTCTTTTGTCGTTCAAGATTTTTTGCCTAAATATTTAAAGCTATTCTTTAAATTTTCAAGATCTCATTCCCTGTAGAAGCTGACGATGGAGCTAATTGCCGATTTGTTTGGGTTTTTGAGTAAAATGACAAATTTTGCTAAAATTTTCGTCGCCTCTAATTTTTTTAGTAAACTAGCTATTTTAACGAAGTATCATTTATGTTAGTTTCATAATTCTTTTCGTCTTTATTCTTATTCAAAGTTCGACAGTTAAAATCCTCTACACTGAATTCATCCGCAATAATCAAATGCCCTTCGCAGAAAATTGCAATAGTTATAATTGGAAAGAAAAACAATTCCCGTTCAATGAAATGAAAAGCGCAGAATGTTTGTTACGACAATATGGTTTTCGAACTAGAATTGGGAAAAATTTAACATGAAAATTTATATTTTCATTAACAATAAATCGAATTCCAAGTTGACAAAGTTTACAAGAAATGTCATTTAACGCTACAACACTTAAAGATGCCTTTAAGAATTCAAAATTATTTCTAAAGAATAGTAATTAGCAAATAAGATCATTTTACACATGTAAACATTACATGTTTACTGAGGTAATCCTTATCATTTATTTAAGTGCAATCCTTATACGTTTTCTACATGTTATTGTCAGACGCTTTCAACGAGTAATCCTTATTTTTTTCAAAGTTACTATCCTTATATGTATTCTGTGTATAATCCTTATAAAATTATCAGTGCGCAAGCCTTACCCGTTTTCTTCACGTACTTCTTATATGTTTTCAATGAGTAGCCCTTTCTTGCTTTGTACTTGCACTCATTGTGAGTTATTAGCATGCGATCTCAAACGTACCTCGGCACAGTTACTTGGAGGAGCTGCACCTGTCAGGGAACGACTTCAAGGTCGTGCCGGACGACGTGAACTTCATCAAGTCGCTCAAGGCGCTCTACCTCGACTTCAACCCCATTACGGTGAGGGGCTACGGGCAATGATAGGCTAAAGGGGCAACCCCATCACTGTGAGGGGTTACGGGCAACGATAGGCTAAAGGGGCAACCCCATCGCTGTGAGGGGTTATGGGCAATGATAGGCTAAAGGGGCAACCCCATCGCTGTGAGGGGCAATGGGCAATGATAGGCTAAAGGAGCAACCCCATCGCTGTGAGGGGTTACGGGCAACGATAGGCTAAAGGGGCAACCCCATTGCTGCGAGGGGTTATGGGCAATGATTGGCTAAAGGGGCAACCCCATCGCTGTGAGGGGCTATGGGCAATGATAGGCTAAAGCGACACCAAGTGTGCTGGAGAGAACTGGTACAGAAGGACTATGGGCGACACCAAGTGTGCTGGAGAGGACTGGTACAGAAGGATTATGGGCGACACCGAGTGTGCTGGAGAGGACTGGTACAGAGGGACTATGGGCGACACCGAGTGTGCTGAAGAGGACTGGTACAAAGGGGCTATGGGCGACACCGAGTGTGCTAGAAAAAACGAAGATATTACATAAGACGTTAATTAACCCATTTTACAATACGGAATAGAAGCACGGTATAAAACTGACCGAACTAAAAACCAAGAAACTTTATTCTACAGATGAAAGCCATGAGACCAATCAGAAATTTGGAATGCGATTCTCATACAAGCGATTCAATCAAAAACTTAAAACTACTCAGGCTTTCTAGCCTCGATCACTTTTTCCTTCGTAACTCATGTTTCAAATTTCAAATAATGACATCGGCGATAAAGATCTTGAAAAATGATTACATACTCAAACTAGTCATTGCGTTCATATGACTAGAACTCGAAAATAATTCATTCTATCTATCTACACCAAAGCTCGATCTTAATGCAGTTTCCACTTCACTGAAATTATATGCTTGAAACAATGACTTCTAAAATCCATAAAAAAATTTGACGTGGTTTTAAATATAATCTTAGATATTATTTCCGTTCTATGAATACCTAACTGTTAAAAAAATAACTGTTTCCATTTCTCAAGAGAACTCGAAGTAGATAAAATGTTCTATAATGAAACTAATCTTAGTTTTTCCTAGAAAACATTGTAATCGCTTGAATGAGTCACACACTTTTGTATATATATAAGTATTTTCTATTCTCACACGTCAAAGTCTAGTGTTCAGCATCGATCAGCTTAGTATATGCTTGAGTTAAGTATTCTCAAGCAAACAAAATCGTGTTCTTCAGAATTAGGAAAACGGATACCTTAAAAGTCCCTGCACTTATTTAGGCCAACATTCAGTTATATGTACATAAAACCACCTGATGAACAGAGACTCAAGTAATGACGCTACATTTGTAACGATTATGATAAATCAATTGTTCAAATTTTTTGTTGAAAGCTATTTTGGTATTGCCAGTTTTCCCTTGAAATGTCTCCTTTGGCTGCCGCACATCTGATGATTTCATTTTAACGCACGAACATTTTTCTCACTTTACTGCGTCCGTTTGTAGCTTCCCTTAGGCAGTCATAATTATTCGGAGCACACCCTATTGACAAGGGAAAAAGTATTCAGTTATGCCGTTAAAGCTGTCTGGGGCAAGGTAGAAGCAAAATACAAGCATTCCCGTATCCGAAGTCATGGGTTGATGCGCAACACATGCGTTTGAAGAAAGTCCAGATCTGATGTACTGAGACACATGCCTGTTTAAAGCTTTCTTGTACTACCGCCTTACAGCCCGCAGCTCGCATTTCAGCCACAAAACTACATATGTTATGCTGCCTTGCATCAAACTGGTTGGCCATGTACTAGTCTCGATATTAGGTACTCATATTTCCAGTGTGTTTAATAATTTCTCTTAGAAAGTTATTTACGAATCACCGAATGAGTGTTTTGCTACCTGGTATTTTCATTGTTTCTTTCAGATGCTGCAGTTCCGCGAGTCTTACTTTCACGGGCCGTCCAAGTTGTCCGAGCTTAGCATTTCGTACATGCCGCACCTGACTCGAATAGAAGCCGAATCTTTCACTGACCTCCAAAACCTCACCGTGGTTCACATCGCCAACAATCCTAAGCTCACCTTCATACATAAGATGGCTTTTGCTTCGAGTGGAAAGTCCATGCGAGAGGTTAGTTCTCTGCCTCGGCTATTATCTCAGGTAGCTCAATGATCAAGTTCTCTTCTTTACTAAGACCGTTTTAAACATTATTTGCTGACTCGTTTAGCTACAATTTTATCCATTGAGAACATAGGGTTGTGTGTGTCGATAAGTGTGAATGATATCTAGAACCAGGTTTAGGAAAACAGTCGATTAAGCATGCCGAACACTTCATATATTATACTATAAAGTTCAGAACTTTTACTCAGATTTGAGTCAGTCCTTTGTCACTGAATTATGTCCTTCAACTTTATACTACAGAACAAGTTGTGTGCGTTTCTATAAAGCTGTTTATCCATGCAAAATTGTTCTTTCCCTTGAATTCATTAATTTTATAATATTTTAGAATTCATGGAAATTTGCGACAATGGAATCATTATGCCAATACTTTCATTGAATATGTTTTCTTTACGTTTTGGCGGTTAAAATGTTAAAAAAAGATGTAACATTGCGATGGAAGAAAAGATATCAAGTTGGTTGTTCAGCTTGGTATATCCAGCTTTTAAAGCAACCAACAAACTAAGTAACAGTCACGCGCCGTCCTCCCGCAGGTATACCTGCAGAACAACAGCCTCTCGACACTAGCAGAAGACATGCTGGACTGGGCGGCGCTGGAGAAGTTGGACGCCCAGAAAAACCCATGGTATTGTGACTGCGACATGGCCTGGTTTGCGCAACTGCCTTTACAAAACATGGTGGTGCAGCAGCCGCAGCTCACCGAATACGTCGTGTGAGTATGTTGCTACTGCTGCCACCATGTGCATTCTGCAGAAATATCATAAATTATTTTGTAGCGGTGCTTTTCAATAGTGCAGCGTAATTTTACGTTCAGGTCTGAAATCCTAACAAACGATAAACACAATGCAAAACAATGAGAATTCCTCATGAGATTAAATTTTTAAACCATTCCACAAAATTTCATTACTCATTCAACCGTGTATTTCAAAAATTCGCAACAAACAAAACCAAATCAATT
>JACJUY010002213.1:26045-101972 GCA_014220935.1 Platorchestia sp. MABIK
GTGGTGGTGTGGTGCAGCTGGGGGCGTGGTGGTGTGGTGCAGCTGGGGGCGTGGTGGTGTGGTGTCGCTGGGGGCGTGGTGGTGTGGTGTTGCTGGTGCTGGGGAGAGTGGTGGTGTGGAGCAGTTGGGGCTGGGAGATAGAGTTTGAGCAGTGTTGGAAGCATTGGCAGTCAAATATATTTTTACACCCCTGCTCTGTGGATGATCAGATTCAGGTTCCATGGCTCGCGTGATGATGTTGTTGAACCCTCAAGCTTGGCCTATTTACCTCTTTAATCACGGTTGAAGCTGTGAGCTTTTATTTTTCAATGATGATCTATTTCCGTCCGATGAAGTACGGCTTTGCGTCGTTATCATTAAATGTTGCTCTTCTGATGTTTTTTCTCTTCGAAATTAACCCTTTATCCATATGAAAAAATACGACTCTTCTCCATTCTTCCTGAAAATTATTCTGCGTTTTTCATTTTGCATGCAGTGCTGTACCTTTTTCATGAACCCTTAAATGACAGTTTTTTGTACTCATATTAACGTTATCACAAATGCCGTCATTCGACTGGCACTGGCACCGGGGCGGCACCGACATCGCAATGAGGGAGTAACGGTCTCTCGAATTTGAAGAGATTAAGGAAGAAATGCATAAAAAAAATACATTGAGGCTATATTTGAAAAAAGACCGTGTGGCCCTCTGGGATGTTGAAGGGTTGAATGCGACTCTCATTTCTCTCCTTTTTTAGAAGTTGGTGTACGTGTGGTTATATTCATTCAACTCAGAGTCGAAAGCCAAATCAAGCGAGGAGAAAATTCCCTTCTTCACTGGTTAGCTGGAATTCCGGATTCAATTTTCTCGTCTTTAATACGCATTATTATCAGAGTATTGGGAAGCAATAGGAAACAGTCGAAAGAAAATTCTACTGTGTCTGGTTTATATATTCTAGCGTGAAGACCCAGGTTCCATTTAACACTCACGTCAGCAGAGAGCGCTGCTGATTTGTGGCTACCTCTGTAATATCTGAGAAAAGAGTTTTAGAGGCACGTAAATTTAGTGTACGATCCACTACACAATATATCTAGCTGTCCCTCTGTTTTATCACCTCTTTTGGATGGAAGTATGACGGAAACGAATAAAATTTTGGGTGAAACTGGAATCGCCTTTAAATTCAGTTTCCATCAATGTGATCATGTGTTCGAGCCCATGACCCAAGCTCACTTAATCAAGCCTCGTTATCCTTAGTACGTGCGCAAAAATAGTTTTTAATTATCTTGGCTGGAGTGTGCATAAAATCCCGCTGTTACATATACAACACGCACACTCATGACGATCAACATTTTCCTACAGGGCACCGGCTTCTCGGATCAAAGGGTGAGATACCGGCGAGCGACTCTGGAGAGCAACCTTGAGTCTATCGCCGAGAACGTGTACTCCTGATCTGCTTCTTTGTTTCTCGGCTCACAGAATTAGGTCCCTGGTGCCCGTACTTTTACCGCATAGATTCCTGGCTTCTAAATTTATTTGTTATTTTAAGGTACATTCCTGGTTTTATGTCGCCCAAGCCTTCATGCTTAAGTAAGCAGAAAAATTTGTTTGCTATTGAAATTTCTGCTCAATGCCACGAACTATTTCTTACATGCAGTAATACTCATTTACGACAGTTTCATTGACATTGACAGTTTCTAAGGGCGATATCAGCATCAAACCACAAAAGCCAATCCCATAGACTTGCCAGTTACAAACTAAACCATCTTTAAACTAATTTCAACTAAACTTTTGGAACGCCCCACGAAAATCAAGCTATGGTAATTCTTTTTTTTTACACCTAATTCAAGTTACTTTAAGCATTAATCTAAAATTTTTACTTAGAAATTTTCCATGTCACAATCAACTACCAAGTTCAATTTGTATCGGTTTTTGCACAAAAATTTATCTTTATTAATGTGTATAGACAACAGCATAAATCATACGTTATATGTGCTTGAATAACTAGGCATCGAAAGCGTTGTTTGTAAAATTTATCCCTTTATCTGAACTACTACAGCTCTAGGAACGTTGGCCCTCTGAAAAAAAAATTTTTAAATAAAGTCAAACTGGGAAAACCACGTAGCCATTCATCTGAATATCTCCACAGACACAGGGACAAAAACATGATCAACTTACGCATTGATTGTTAATTTTTCTGTATATTGTGTGCACCCGAAATATATAATGATAATAATTTTACAAGGGGAAATTCCATTTTAGGGAAAATTTCTCTCGAACATTTTTCAGAGAGCGTAAATTTTTCTACCACGCTATTTAGGCATGACGGCTGTTTGCATAACTTTTATGTAAGCGGTAAGATTGATTATCTACTGCATAATCTCTCCTACAGTGATTGCAATTGCATAAATCGACAATAAACACAATGTTTAGGTACCCTTGAAAAAATCACATGCTGTATAAAATGCGCGTGTTCTTACATTATAGTAACTAATTTGTGTGTGTGTTTGTTTGTTCTTTGTACTCAGCTTGCATACAGAAAATATTTGAGCCAGAAATATTGATGATATGGTAATTTTAAGGAGGAAATTAAAAGCGAACAACCAACAACAGATAGATTGAAGGTTCAAGACGACAATCGTGGTTCAATGTGGTCGGTTACCATTTAGAGACCGTTTAATTTAACTTGTCAGATTAAAGGATCGACGTATCCTGGAAAGGAAAGACAAGAAACTAAGGACCAATCATCCGGACTAATCGAAGTGAACTATGTTTCAGGTATAGGCACGTTGCTTTGTTCAAGAACAGGAATCTCCCTGTTCTACTGACACAAACTTTTCGTTAATTGCTTTATCATATTTTTTCACATCCTCAAGGTTATCACGAATAGTTTTCAAGCCAGCACTTACCGTCGATTCTGAGGCATTGTGCAACTTGTTCAACAGAATAGTAATTTGTCGCTTGTGCACAGCCCTGGCACGCCTCAGGCTAACAACCGCGGGATCTGGCTGTGGACTCATTGCTGCGAAAGTAATTAACACAGAATGAAACACCCTAACCAAGCCTAGCTAAGTGAGCAGAAGGAAACCCAACAACACAAATAGATAAGAATTGCATGGTAATTTTAAGGAGGAAATTAAAAGCGAACAACCAACAACAAATATATTGAAGGTTCAAGACGACAATCGTTGTTCAAGTGGTCGGTTACCATTTAGAGACCGTTTAATTTAACTTGTCAGATTAAAGGATCGACGTATCCTGGAAAGGAAAGACAAGAAACTAAGGACAAATCATCCGGACTAATCGAAGTGAACTATGTTTCAGTTATAGGCACGTTGCTTTATTCAAGAACGGGAATCTCCCTCTGCTCACCCAAAAGATAACGAAGGCTTATACATAGAATAACCAGTCGACACGCCGACGCTGGGCCTCCATTACCCGCAAGGAAAGGTATACCAAGCGCCACCGTAGAAGCAGAGATGCGCCGCGTAATCTTATCTGAGCAATGTTCAGGTTCAGTGGTACGTTTACTAGGAGACTTTAATAATAAGTGTTCTTTTAATTCAAGAAAAATATAAGAATATAATCAATTTAATTGTTTCATTACAAAAGATTAATTTACGCACCTATTTGTCGCCTTCAGAAGGGACCATAAACAAGAGCCTCTATGAAGCTTTTAGAAAGAGAAAAACAGTAAGAATAGTTCCACTCTATTACACAGAGTAGACAGTTAATTGGTTAGGAAGCATGCAAAATAAGCATGGCTTAATTTTAATTAGATAATTTAAGGAAATCGCCTCGATTAAGTTTAAGTTAACTCTGCTTCCAAGCAGCCAATAGTTTTAGGTTTATGTTAAAGTTTAAATTCTGCGTAAAGCAGCCGTAAAGTTAATCTGCCACACGGGCATCAAGAGGGTCACAGCCAACGCCTCTGATTTAGGGTAGTTTTATTTAATTTACTTCAATTTAAAGAGAACGATTAAAACCGGCATTAAGCCAAACTCATGAACAAACTAAAGAGTGGAACAAAGAGGTGCAAACATGCAAAATTAGAACTCAATAGAACGAAATCACAGTCACACAAACTAAATGATAAAGCGGAAAAGAAGAAACTTAACGCAACTGAACTTAATGTGCTAATAAAGGGCTTTCAAAATCAATCTCCCACAGCCTGCACAGGAACCTCCTATTACACCTCTAATTGCAAGCGTAAAACAATTGACTGCATTCAAGCGCACACTAAATTTTCTATTTCAACTCGGAAGGTCACGGTTTAAGAATAAATTTTTCAATAATGAAGAACCGGAAGCGCCGGGCTCTCAAATTGTTTTGTTCATTTTTTCGGTGCCAGTGCTCGGTGTTGCTCTTTTATGCGCCTATCACCTTTTCATTTTAGTGTCAAAATTAAATTGAGAATAGCAAATTAACTCGCGTTAGCACGAAGATTCCAAGACAGCGTTCCAGATAGCCGGACAATACGCCTCACCGAGTGCCGCAGAAATTGAAAATTAAGGAGAGCACTGAAAGGCGAGCGATTTACTCACTCATTGGAAGTTTTTCCAGTGCGTTGTTTTGGTATGACAGTTGTCCCATATACTCGCGAGGATGTAAGCTAACATAGGAGTGGTTATGACAATTTGAGCGTAATGCTCGTAGTGACTGGAACTGCGTTAACGAGGATCATCAGTTGCATGTGATAAAAATTCAGTGATGAGAAGAAATCGTAATTCACCAGCTTTATTATTTTTAACAGAGTAAATATCATACCCGGCTCAGTTGTTCTTTTGAAAGAACGAGTTTCATTTCTAAATTCATGAAATTGTTTCTACTTGCTTGGAATCCGTTCATTTTACCACAGGCTTCGAACATTTTTACCAAGAGTGGTGAGCAATCTTTTGTTTGAGCAAAATTTGTTAAAGAGAGAACCATGCATCATTCACTCGCTTAAGTCCCGCTTAATAAATGATGCGTTGCAATTGTCGAAATGTAAGGGTTGCGAAACAAATGGACAGACGTGACAGAGAACTTTTAATCCATTATAATTCGCAGAGTCGTTCGTCACAGGAGATTATTGCCCCGATTATCGATCTTTATTGGAACTGAATGTCAACACTCAACTTTTAACACTGAGTACTTTCTAAAGTCCGTTCCTGAGAAAAACAGGTAGAGGCAAATTTTACATACAAAGCGTTTATTTCTCGCTAAGTTTAAGCTGGTGCAATTCAAAGATTTTGGGTTTCATCTCCGCCGTACGGAGGAACCTCCTTTTTGCCTCGTGTATTGAAAGTCTGAAACGGAGTCTACTCTGTAGGATGTATTTATGTATTAATAAATTAACATAAATCTTGGAACTTGTTTCCTTCACCCTACATAAACGAGAGAAAAATCATCACCTTTTACATGTTTCGTTTGCATTTGCAAGAAGATATAATGGCAGTGATATATTCTGTATTATCTCCAATAAAATGAAACAGAAAAAACGAGTTATCTTGAGCTTACGTTTACAGCTACCTCCAGGTAGTCGTAAACTGGATGCCTATAGATATGAAGCTTCGTCAGAGCTGAGCGAGCATGGCAGCATTTCCTGTAGTGTTATGGCGGTGTCAAGCGAGGTCTGCGCTGACGATGCGGGCTGAGGTGAGTTTCAGCCACACTCTAACTTTGCAGGAATAAACTCATAACACTTCACATCCCAAAAGAACTAAACGGTCCTCTTTTGAAGGAAAAACAGCTTTGATGTAATGTATTGAATATCTTATCAAATTTGTACCCAAATCTTTCTTTGGAGTTCACTACCGAGTGGTTTCTCCTTCCTGATGTGACAGCCTGACTCAAATATCAATAGTTAAGTTAATAATTTGTCAGTAAACCGTTATTTCAGAAAGTTGAGTTAACCGGAACTGCCCAATCCGAAATTTCGGTCGACAACGGCACCGAACACAGCTGAACTGGAGGACTGGTGATCGAGAGCATCATAATGCTGTTCGTCTTGAGCTCACCTAGTGAGATTTTCTTAGGAAATTTGTATGGCATCTGAGGCCACAAGCATCGCTCCCTATTCGACATAAATTTGAACCCAATTTCTGTTATAACTTAGTATAATGTTTGACAAAAACGTTCAACAATGATGATGAATGTATTAAAGAACTCTGTTTCTCAATTGAAACTGAGAAAAACATTACAATTCGTTTTAACGTTAAAGTTTTGAGCACTGCATATTGTACTTACTTCAAACCAGGACTGCATCTAAAACATCAATAAAATGGTCTGACACTGAATTTCAGAAACCCATTTAAATATGCAGAGGCAGGAATACGGCGCTTTTGCTTCTCATGAAACTGAATACAAAAATACCGAAACAACGATACTAGTAAGAAATTACTTGTTTGTTGTGATCATCAAAATTGACTCAATTTTTCTACACTATGATTTCACTATTTTTACGAGGCCATTCAGATACAACACTTCAGTTAGAGGCGTAATCAGTCAGAAGGTGCTATAAAACTTGAAGTTCTTGGTGCCATAATAGATAAAATACAGTAACTCTATAGTCTACAGTTAAAAGAAAAATTGATACATGAAATATGGTTCAAATATAAAACAGCTCCGATGCCTACCTTGAAGATGCAGAGCACCATTACTTAGTTTTCAGGGGCTCGGTTTTTAAGCAATTTACGTTATCGTAACGGTAATATTGGCAGCTAAAAATTCTCACAATTCGACTTTACTACGCTACGTGCTACATCAAATCGTCGTAGAATAACTTACGCTGCCAACATTACCACTACGACAACGTAAACTGTTTAAAAATTTGTCCCTAGGCAGGTCTGGAGCAGCGAGCACGTCGGAGAGACGCTTTAATGCCACCACTTCTGGCCTGATCGCCGCTTGTGCGCCCAAATGGCGGCCGACGTGAGCTTTTAAGTGGCGCCTAACAGACGCTCCTCGGACGCTTTCATCGCCTAATGCAGTTACGGGCATGCCTGGCCTATATATATAGGCCTGGCCACCTCGCTCCACTCCAACTAACGCGCTCTGACACACGACAGTGGCGCTCATCAGACGCGCTCTCACACGCCACGCAATTTCTCATTCCGCCTCCGACACTCCGCTCGGTCATACACTTACATGAATGTTCAGTGGGTGGAGTTTCAAATTCATGATCTGAGGGAGAAGGCATGAACTGTTTAAGTAATTTGTTCTTTTTGAAAGTGCTCATTAGATCTACGTTAAATCAGTTCTTCTCCCTAGAAGTAACTGACGAAGTCACGCAATCGTATCTTCTCAATTCTATTAAGGATGGGATTTCTGAAATGAAACTGTCAACTCTATTTCAGGACGTGGTTTCTCTCAGACATTAGCGATTATTTATATTAAACATCCATTAACTGATTCAAATGATGTCTCTGCTGAATAATTTCAGGGACGTCACTGACAGTGTGACAGTGGTGGTTGAAAATAACCATTTTGCGAGTCATGATGCCAGAGTGATACATGCAGCTAGGTTTAACTTTTAGCCCTTGCATGTATAATTTTAGTCGCCCTATACAGAAGCTATGCTTGGACTGCTAAAATCATAAATGCCCCGAGAAGTTAGACTGGCAGAGCTGCGTGAGGTTCCCGAGTTGCTCTCATAAGGGACGGAGTCGAGCGTGGAGTGAATGCGCCACATTCAGGAGGGATTATTCAGCAACTATTCAGGGCTGAGTTCTGTCGCCTGATGAATATTTATTTTCTACCGTACCTGCGCTGTCAAAATGACAGCGTTCTTTATAAGTTACAGCTGTAATTCATTCATGACAAATATTTTAAAATGGAATGTATAAGTGTGTGACCTCTAATTTTGCAGTTCCTCCTATTTTATGTAGCAGAAACTTTAAAATACATTTCAATGAATTTAACTGAACTAACGAACAAGCTTGGTTAAAAATAACGACAGTTTTTTTCACGTTGAAGCTAGAACTTATTTGCAGAATCCGTTTATGAACAAAATGTCTAATGCATGTTCTTTTTTTCAGTTTCTCTATTTTTGAGCAAGGACAATAGCAAAACAAATTTTAATCCACTGTACGTAAATAAACTGTAATTCAAAAACAAAATTTCTTAGTCATTACATAGCATTACGGTATAAAGTTTACGAGACGTAACTGAGAACGGACAAGCATCGTAAACAAGAAAACAAACAAGCAAACAACAAACTAAGTAGCATTATACAGGGAAATTTTCCCTTCCGTTCGTCGGTTTATTGCGGCTCCTTCTGCTCGAGTTCTATCGATCAAATTCTTTCCTTTTCCAGTTCACGTATTTTAACGTAAATTCAAGTACTTTTTTGACAGTGTCAGATTCAGGTTCTTTTGACTCTATCCTCGAAGTCATGTGTCATAGGTAACTGGAAGGTTAACTGATCAGGAAGAAAATTCTCCTAGAGTTCTCACTCACACACCCGAAATATTGTTCTAAAATCCGGTGTTTCGTACGCTCAGGCTGACTACCAACATAGATTACAACTCAAGTCTGTCTCAAATCAAAAGTGAAGCTAATTATTTCCGAGTTATAACATAGCACTTGAACAAAACATTTAGGCTGCGTGGCCAAAAATATTGTAGCACTTGGTAATTAAAATGAAAATCAGAAAATTTTCTAGACAGCTGTGTAAGTCGTAGGAGCTATAGTTTGGGCTGTGGGATGGCCGGCTTCAGATTCATGTTTGTACAATTTGCGGTAAAATCAGCACAAAGCACTATATTTGTAACGATTTGTCAGATTTTGATGCTTAAATATGGCATTCAGGTGAAATATTAGGTATACTGAGTAAAGGTTCATTTAGATTCCAGGTCAAATTCTTTGGGTTCATTTTGCGAAATTTGAATTCCTTCAAAAGGATGCATTCCCTCAAAGGAATCCATGAAAACGCCTAATGATCGATTCGCAAATTATTGCATCATTTATTCGTGCAATATTCGCATCCTGATGGCTATTTTCCTGAACTTACAATAAAGCCTTTTCTTTCGACCACTCTCAATTCCATTTATCCTTCTTTTCATCTTTCTGGTTAACTTGACGTCGTGGCACATCTAATCAATCAGGCAGGCATTGCCTTTGTTTTGCATTTGACTAGTTTCTTTTTAAAGCATATCAGGGTGAACCAGAAGCAGGTAGAATCGTGATTTACAATTAATTATGTTAGTTTTGAATCATAATGTGGAAATTAATCGGAAATAAGTCCTTGTACAGAAGACTAATATGCATGTATTACTGAGAAAATTGTGATACCCTAAAGTTTGATTTCATTTGGTGCTCATCTCACGAATTCATTCTGATTAAGCAAAAATTTAACCAATTGTCTGTAACATCGTGGACACATTTGATCAAGAAATCCTAAAAATTCCTCTATTAATTAATGACTTTAATTTTACCTTAGTATTCTTAACTTATGCATGGCTTGGTGAAATATTGTTGTTGTGGAACTTACTCTTTTTTCCCTCATCACTGCGACCTCACATCTTTGTGAAGAAAGCTTTCGTGTTTACTGCCTCCTGACGCTACAAAGCTCACTGACGAGCCTTTGTCTCTTTGTACGCGGTCGCTATGATTGAATTAATACGTCAAATAATGGCTGCCATTGACAGAAAAACGGATTAAAAGAAGTCATTTTTCTCTGATGCCGTGCGATGAAAGCTTAATTGAGAAATGCTTTTCATTCACGGCCCGGAAAAGCGCAAAAGAGTTCGTTGCAAGCTAATGGACGTTCTGCTCAATGTTGTCATTGCATTCTGTGTTTTCGAAGCTCTCGCGTTTGATATTTTCAAGGTACTCTTTGTTAAACCTGCGTCACTGAGTGATGCGTGTTGAGGTTTTTGAATAACTCCATTCTGTTCTAGTTAATTAATTTTGTAGCTCGACAATCTTGTAATGAGACGAGCAAAAATTGGTTCGCTCGCAGAAAGATTTTAAATGCGATCGACTTGTGATTTATTTCCGTCAGAGTATTGCGCTTTGTTGAAGCGATTGGATAACTTTATTGGACAACGATTTCATCGTTTTCCTAGCACTTTTGTTGGAAATCTTTGTGTGATGGGCTGTATTAATAGCAACAGTGAATTCCAAATTCAAGTGAATAGTACTCCTAATTATGTGACTGTAATTCATAGAAAATACTGAATAAAAATTTGCATATACAAATTACAAATGTAAGCAAAATATTTCGATTGGGAATGGATATTTGAAGCATGATTCGAATTCTCAGCTATATTTTAAGTTTTAACCTTCGTTTTAATTTGAAACTAGAAGACCTCCTCTTTTTGGTTCGACTCACGTTTAATCGAAAGAAAATTTAGAGCGGTAACAATCTTTACGTTTCAGAATAATGTGTTAGTTCCCTTACAGACAAATTTAAAAAAAAAGCCAAATAAAGAAAATGCCAAAAATATCACAAAACTTACACTCGGAGTATTCCAATGAAGAAGACTCATTCATCGAGTGAGAAATCATCCAGATAACTAAAAAATAGCGCATAAGGAAAGAAGTTCAAATTTTCTCCATGAATTTGAACTTTGAAGTGCGTGATCCCCCACGCTGGAGCCCGAAGACCAATTTAGGAAGCTGAATCAGCAATTTTGTGTGCGGCCCGGCTGGATTGGGAGGCAGAAGGGAGCCGTTTGACGGAGTAGGGGAGATGTGGCCCTTACTGCCGAGTTACTGGCATCGTGAGGAGACTGCAGAGCGACGCTCTCAATGGTGTTGATTGGGAAGTGGGGGAGGCCTGTGCAGGCCAGGGCGGGGGTCTGTGGTGTGGCTGGAGGAGGGACACAAAGCGTTGCTTCAGATTTTCGCATTCTGTGATAGCTGCAATGAGCTACGTTACGGAGGAAAATGCGTGTGAGCTTTGCATTTTTGTTGAAAGGTTTTCGATATTACTGCGGAAAAGTTCAAATTTTAATGTTGTGATGATTGGTTTTGCTACACATCATATATTTCGTTTAAAATTGTCTCTCTCCTTGTTCTCTTGGTCATTACTAAGCATTAGGCAAAAAATTTACCATCCTGATACCCAAAATCTTCATTCGAAACGTGGCTTTACACCATTGTCATTCTTAAAAATGCATCCCTACACACACGACTCATCGAATGCACCGCCTCTCTCGCCCCTTACTTTCTTCCCTCACTCCTTGTCTTTTTTTCCTTTCAATCCCCGCCTTCCTCCTCTTCCTGCGCACAATATCCATGCAAGGTGCCCGAGTAAACTCGTGAAAGAACAAAAAGACAAATTTAATTCACTGAACGTCAATTCTTTCTACGAAATTTGGCTGAAAACCATGAGCCCTGAACGATAGTTGGATTAAGAAAAATGGTAAGCGTGAACGTTATGCTGAGAACTGATTGTAGAGAAAGCGTAAGAATTACGAACTGGTGGTGAACACAACAAAGGAAAATATCACATGTCTTCGTCAAGTCAGCATGTTCGCATCTCAACACTGAGATTATGCCCCATTTTGGGGATCGGATAGATCTGATCCCAGCAAGCAATGCCGACTTCAAATTTCTGTTTTGAGTTCAAATTTCGTTGCTATGAAAGCCTCATAAATTTAGGAATTTTATGGATCGTTTAGTCAACAATTGGCGCTTTTGCTGTCAAAAAGTTTCATCCTCTCATTTGAACAGCCTTGTTGAGGCCGTTTTCCGTGAAAATTTGTTAATTTAAGTAGGCTGATTCTTCAGCAGCGTGAAACTATGTTCAATTATCCCTGCGTTAAGGACACCAGCGAGCCATGGTGACAGTGAACTGTAGTGTTTTTCATTGTATGAGGATTATAGAGTTAAAATAATTGGTAATTTCAGTAGAAACATAGGGCAACAGTGATCTTAGTTGAGAAGTTATGTTGTTTCAATCATGAAATGAACGAGCACTGTGACCATACAAAAATTTTGGCCCTTTTTGTTCTGTAACACATGATGCAACTTGTGAGCAGAATTTTTAGATTTCTACTCATGTCCTTCATTTTATTTTGATCTATAGTAAGATATCGCACATACTGATGCGTGGGAGCTTAACATTACATTTCATGCCTTAAAGTGTTGGAAATAATTTTAATGACTAGTCAATAATTCATAACCTTGATTTATTCTTGAGATTAATTCGAATTGCTGCTCTCAGTTTTACTGCTCGATTTAAAAATATCAACAAATCCATGATGACCCTCATTATTTCATAGAGTTTGACTAGTAAATAGAAGATATTCGCTGGAAGTCACAACTAAATCTCGCTTTTGCAGAAGTGCCGAAAGCTCTTTTAATTTTAAGGCCACTTTATAGCCTATCGTAGATAAAATGATGGAACGTTTTTCTTCGTACTCTTTTGTGACATACAAAAATTTAAATACGAATAAATTCATTAACCCTACAGAAATGGTACGAGTAAACATTGCATCTAATTAATCATCCCTTGTAAAAACTCTAGGTTCCGAGCAAAAAGTTGTTTGTCAGAGTCTTGTCAAGATGGCAACCTAAATTTGAAGCCACTTACCCTGAGAAGGAGGAGTTTGTGCTCGGAAAACCCGCCTTCTCTTATTTGCCTGAAAATATTTCGAGTGATAAAAAATCGTCTTTTCAGCTGTGCATTTTATGTCACCAGTTGCAGTAAACATGCACGTCGGAACAGAATAGCAAGGCATTGAATTTTATGAAAATTTACTCCAGTCTGGGTGCCGTTGCACCAGGTCTGGAAATGCAAACGTTCCAATAAAATATCGCAATTGAGTTGTGCTGTCAAATGGAAAATATGTGAAGAGGACAAAATGTCAACACGTTTCTACTATATTTAAAAAATTGTGAGGCAAATTGAAATCGCTTTTAAACACGAAGTCAAATAATCCTGCTGTCAAGAGTATTGTAAATACCTACGACAACCCATTTGGTTTAGATGCACTTCAGACGAATCATTTACCCTCGTCAGAATAACTGTTGGTAAATTTGACTTGCTTGCGGTACGCCTTGAAAAAAATCAACAAATAACTTTTTCGAATGCTCAGTTACAATTTCTCTGCAACTGCACAACACCATGGCCTCACATCACCTGCATTTCTTCGCTTTGGAATTCCACTTTTTCACCACGAGAAAGCTTTATTTCTCCAACAACTCAGATCAGAACCTTAAAATTTCACGAGTGCGCGTTGTAATTGAGGCAACAAAGAGTCCCCTACACGTCAGGTTCCCTGCCGCGCCAAACCACGCAGACGTGCACGTGATGATGGTCGGCACGTGTCACACACGGCGGTCTGATTGCAGCCGCACGCCAGGTCTTCTTCTCGTGCCGCCACTGTGTGGTCCTCTGCTGCACCAGCGGCCTCTCATTAATTCTCCTGCAAAACGATGCCTTGGTTTTGTCAACGGTATTACAGATGGTCACACCCGTGTTAAATTTGGGTATGTAGAACAAATGGGAATTGGGCATTCGTTTATTTAAAGTGTTGGATATCGAAAAGCATCGTTATCAAGTCTTGATGCGCAACATCTATGTCGTGTGCTAAACAATGCACTAGTTTTAGTATGAATATTAAAGCGTATTGATGACACAATTACACAATGAAGTTTTGCTAGAAGTATTGGGGTGAGTAGGAATAGGCAAGGAAAAAATTCAATTTTTTATGAAGAAAATAGAAGTGGGTTGTAAGTTCTGCATGTTGTAAATAAACCAGTTGTACGCTTCTGATTGATAAAGAACTACGTCAAAAACAATATTTAAGAATACTATATTCAGTCAAAGCATATTTCAGGCAGAAGGGTTAACTTCAAAACATGTCGGTATTATAACAAATGCGTTTAAAAATTGCGGTGCATGGTATCGTAATTTTAAGACCTATGAATATGAATTAAAAATAATAAAATAAAAAGTCAATCGAATATTCTGCAAAGTGAAGTAAAGCTTCTATTTTATCCTAATATTCAGCAAACCATCCTTGACGAGACAGCCTTACCTGCATTTTGATCGCAATAATCATTACCGTACATTAACATCAAATCCTTTATGTTCAGCAAAGTCAATGTAATTTATTCTAACGATCATCAAGGACTAGAAGACGAAGATGGCGGCACGTACAGACTTCACATTTATTTAAATTTCCTAGGGTCTGAATAAAAAGGCACAAAACAATTCATTGTTTAGCATGTCACAGAGACAGCTCTATCCTTAGTTTGTTATTCTAAAGAATAGATAAGTGATGAAAAATTCAGCAAGTTCCTAAAAAACCAGATATGCATAAAAAGTCTATGTAAAAATATGTAAAGGATATGAACTATTTCTACCATTTGAAACTGGTTTTCTTAGGCAATGTACAAAGAATTTTAAAATAAGCCAGCCCAGAACGTTGGAAGCAGTGCGCAATAGGGAAATACCGCAAATACTTCAACACCGTAATGTACCGCGCAGTGGCTGTGACCGTAAAATAATTTTTTTATACTATTTATTACTTCCGATTTCGACTCATGTAGCTTAGAATCCTTGTATATTACCAAAGAAAGTCAGTGATTAATGGTACAAATAGTTCATATCCGTTACATATTTTATTTAAACTTTTTATGCTAACTTTTATATATAACAATTGATTTATTTTTTCATTTCTCTATTCTTCATAAGGACTTACTGAGGATGGACCTGGTCTCTGAAACGTTTTACAGAATGAATAGATGAATGACAATCATTGTGCTTTTAGATTCTATGAAATTTCACGTAAATATGATACCAACGTATGCTGCCTTATTCGCCTTCAAGTTCATAATCATTTTATATGTGACGCAATTTTATTGATTCCTGCTTGTGACTCCTCTAAACGATAGAGCGATAAATCATTAATGGTCGCGCTATAATCTTCCGCATAGGAAGTAGGCTGAAAACTAATTTCTTACCCCAACTAAAAATTTCAAGCAATGTATAAAATTTGAGTAACGTAAACCTTAACATGACACTGCCCTGACGATATTTAACTATAGTGTAAACAATTACTAGGTGGAAGGTGTCATAAAATTTAGAAAAGAAGTTCAATAGCTCCACGAAAACTCCGTCTCTCGACCAAAGGACCGAAGCTTGTCTTTAGAAGTAGGAGAATATTTCTAAATGTTTCTTGCATCCGCAGTTGCTGCACAACCTTTGACATGAAAACGAGAAATTTTACCCAAGAATTCCTTTTTATGGTTTATTAATTTATTGTTCAACACCGTATTGTTTACAACACCGTATGCGGTGTTGCTATTTCGTAGTTCCAGAAAGAGATAAAAGCAACAGCAAATTTAGATGCAGCTTACTGGACGAGGCGCTTCAGATGCAGCTAACTGGACGAAGCGCTTCAGATGCAGCTAACTGGAGCAAAGTGTAACACATACAGAACTAGCAATGCACAGGGCTCACAGGCAGGCGCTCACAGCCTGAACAACGTCCATAATTACAGCTTGAAGAGCGCAGGGAAGTGTTCACCGCGCGTCGGCTCACCAGGACCCCATTAGAGACCTCCGGAGTAGCGGATGAGCCAGCAACCCCGTCCGCATTTGCCCAATATTGGCCATCAGCGGACAATATGAGCTCTGTAATCCGTCGGCCTCCCGTCGGGGAGGCCCGTGGGTGGCCACTCACCCAAAGACTCTGCCCTCTGTTGTTGGGAATGCACAAAAGCGGCTTAAAATGTTGTCTCTCTTCAGGGCCGCTCTTCGTGGAGACCAGTCGAGAAAACGCGCCTAAATGGGATTTTCAAACTTGGCCACGTGCGCAGTGGCTTTTTAATGAGACTCGTTCAGCTGGGTGCAGGTCGACTTGAGCTTCAGGAAGAGTGTGGCGGATTCCTTTGACGGCTTCGTGAATATTTGGAAATGTAAATCACCTTTTTCGTTATTGAAGACAGTTTTTTACGCTAGCAATCGCTGGTTAGTGAACCTATCACGCATACCCTGGTTATTTTATGGATCAGAGAACCGTGTCAGAAGCTTCTGTAAATCATAAGTCAGCATTGGCAGGCAATCTCTTTCCCGTTCTCAAGTCTCTCTCGAGAAAAGCCAATTAGGATAGGAAATTATGAGTAAGCTTTATTCGCTGCACCAGCTCCCACTACGGACGTAACAAAATCTTGGCAATCGCATTGAAGACGTTGTTCAAGCACAGCTTTATTTTCCCCAGAGATGTTGATATTCTACGACGTTCGTTTTAATGATCAACATTTAAGCAGAGGCCATGGGGTATAATCCACACTAATTCAGTTTCTTATTATCTTCAGTATAGTGAATGATCAGGAGGCGAGTCGTTCCCAGAACATCCGTGTTTTCAATATTTATTCTGACCTGCTGTTTCATTATTAAAAACGATCAGGAATTTGGAGCACTTCACTCAAACAGAATGTGGTACAAGCGTCCCCTGAAGTCGTAAAGTTAATGTCTCCATATTTTGGATGTAAAGCCATGAAACAAATGTCTCCATAACTTGGATCGGAAGCCATGAAACAAATGTCTCCATAACTTGGATCTGAAGCCATGAAATAAATGTCTCCATAACTTGGATTTGAAGCCACGCAACAAATGTCTCCATAACTTGGATAGGAAGCCAAGTAATAAATGTCTCCATAACTTGGATAGGAAGCCAAGTAATAAATGTCTCCATAACTTGGATAGGAAGCCACGCAACAAATGTCTCCATAACTTGGATAGGAAGCCACGCAACAAATGTCTCCATAACTTGGATAGGAAGCCACGCAACAAATGTCTCCATAACTTGGATAGGAAGCCACGCAACAAATGTCTCCATAACTTGGATATGAAACCACGTAATAAATGTCTCCATAACTTGGATAGGAAGCCAAGTAATAAATGTCTCCATAACTTGGATCTGAAGCCATGAAACAAATGTCTCCATAACTTGGATAGGAAGCCACGCAACAAATGTCTCCATAACTTGGATAGGAAGCCACGCAACAAATGTCTCCATAACTTGGATGTAATGCCACGTAACAAATGTCTCCATAACTTGGATAGGAAGCCACGCAACAAATGTCTCCATAACTTGGATATGAAGCCATGTAATGAATGGAGCGGAGGCGACCTCAAGACAGAACCTGTGTTGTGAAGGACTAAGTGATCGAGATCAATAGATATAGCACCGGCGCAAACAAAGCTAACATTGTAAACACGTGCTTCAAGGGTCGATGGAGAGATGCTTCAGCACGAAGGGCTGTTGGGCACAATAAAGCCGTGCACAATAGGGGCTCCGAGCATCTCTCTCTCAAAAGGCGAGAGATCTTTCAAAAGTTTCCAATATGATTTACCTTGCGTCCCTTTCAAAGGCTTGTTTATCTGTCCGCGAAGCAATAAACTGTCGCAAAGGTAACTGTTGGTCGAGTGAAATGTGTTCCAACTGGGATCATACACCGGAGCACAGCGCTCACGCTTGTATGTGGACTTGCGAGGCAGGGTTTGCTGTGCTGGCTTCCGTCAGGTCGTCTAACAGAAATAAATTTTATTGTTGTGTATTTTTTACTGCTACAAAAACACCATTGTGGGAGATGCACGTCTCAAATGTTATAAACCCCGAAATTTCTCATGCAACCCTTCTTTAAAAGAATCTAAAGAACACACATTGTCATGTTTTAAAACATGCAATACCTTTTAGCCGAAGAGAACTAGTGACATGATGTTTTTTTAAATGCAAAAAATGCTTTTAAATTAAAAAAGTTAACAAAATTTGATTCCAGACTGGTGAAAACCGAAACGAACACTGAAAGACACAGAGGATATTGTTTTCTCTTCTCTGCAGATAAATGTTCCAGTTTGAGTTGATGGAAAGTCTCGTTACGACCATTGACCATACTGTTATATTATCCCCTTGCAGCGTTGCGTACAGTGTTTGTGCTTGCAAAATTACAAAAAAAGTATACCATTATTATTGAGATACTGAACTGCACCAGTCGCAACCAGCTATCACCATCTCAAATAACGTTGAAACGGATTGTAGTGGAAGCTTTTGTAATTTTTAGTACGGCTGTTAAATATAATAAATAAATGCATTGCAGCAGTATATTAACTAATATATTTATTTAGGCATTCACTTTATTCTCATTCGGTAAGTGCTTAAAATCTGTAAATTTGCTTTTAAGAAGACATGAGATTTATTTCGTAGTGTATGTATAGCGGTGTGTGGCTCTGTATGTCAATGAAGTTCTATCTCTGTGAAACACGCTGTAAAGGAGAAAGTAATTGTGTTGTCTTTAATAAATCGTAAGGGTCCTACGTAAAGGCAAGCTTACTATAAGATACTATCAAAACAGTTTCATTTTTCCTGCCAGGTAAAAAACAAAAGCTGCAGACATTTGAAATGATAAATAACATTTTTCCCGAATTGCCAAAAACACCATGCTGCTGTATCTCACACCACGGAACTGCTCAAATTAGACGCCAAGGAGCCACAACATCGATTACGAAAGCGATACAACACGCTCTTGGAGCTGGTAAACGACTGAAATTCTGGTAGGAGATATCTGTGCAGTCACCACCTGCATTGAGGTGAGTGACAAAGCTCACGCATCAGAGGCAGCGCTGGCCGCTCACAAAGCCTGGCGCTCACAGATCGTTAGAAGCTTATTAACTCCATTGATTTAGGGAACCGGGCACCTATCTCGCGTCAACACTTCCGCTCCTCACGAAAACTTCAATGAGGTGATGTTTTCGAGATTAATTAACGGATGACTAAATGAAGATTAACTTCACCTCGCTGAGGTGGAGTGACGTCACGAAAACTTCACTCTCCCTCACGTGATAGATAGATAATTCGTCGCTTTGAGAACAACATCACTCACTTAGCAGAGTTTGTGCTCAGATTTGGCTCTAGTGATGTTAGAGTAACCAAGATTCACTGAAAAAGTGCTTGTTGTTGACCCTGTATCTGCATGTCTATTTTTTTATATCATTATGGCTATTCATAATTATTTTTTATAACGTGCCTAACTTGAAATCGTCTTGAGTGATATCCCTAAAATTCCTCCGTTATGGTTTGTAAGAAAATTTAAAATTATTAATGATGTTGAGAGAAATAAAACGATTAGAAAGAAGCTGGAAAACTTACATTCAACTTTTATAAGCGAGAATTTGAGTTTTTTGATGACAGTTTTGCGTTTTCAAAATATTTCATTTTGATTAAATAGCACAAACAACGATATTACCTTCCTCTTAGAATTCTTTGCAATTATTTAACAAGCATCAAGTTTTGTGAATTAATTTAGTCCGAGTATAGAAAGTTTGAGGTTAACTCTACAATTTGTCACACTGTGAACTGGAACTAGTTATTTTCTATCCTAAAGTTCAATTTTCACAATACTGCTTTATTTCATTTTTTCAACATGTATAAGTTTGGTGTACTCATTGTCGTAAGATTTAAATTTCAATCTGCAGTGACTTACTTTGAGCCATGTTACTTCTAAATTCTAGTTTCATACCAGCTTCTACAAGGGCTTATATTTTTTAATTTGCTTCCAATTCCTTTTATTTGCTGAAAACTTACAGCTGGTACTAAGTAGCAGTTGTTCAAACTAAACAGTTTCAACCAGCGGATTGTCAGTAAATTTTGTATTATTTTCGCTCTAAATTTGAAAATTAGCCCACGCCCACACAAACGCTGCTCGGTGAGCGTTCAATTTAAATTCTTGACTAGAATGAATAGGGACCAACAACGTTAAACTCACATTACATAAGTTAACTTCACTTTAAGCTTTAAAACAAGAATTCTCAGTTGAGCGCTGAGCGAACTTTCATTCTAACGCTGTAGCGTTGAAAAAACATGCAATACTCCTAAATCGCAGCCACCCACGTTTCCCTAAGGATAGGTCCCGAAGAGCAAATCCGTGAATTAAAGACGCAAAATTTACTCAACTTCCGTCTTGAGAGCAAAAAATGGCGCAAAAGCATTTAGAAACGTGGGTTTTCAAAAACAAACCACCTTTGTGTACAACACTATAGAATATCTAACAAAGAAATCTTATTTATACCCTTCATAAGGACACGTTAGTTCTCAGTTTCAGGTAGAAAGTGTTTGGACTTTGTATTCTCTAAGACATATAACTAGTAATAATTAATTGAATTAAACCAATGAAATACTGAAGTTTTCTGGCTAATGACAAAAAGTGGAAGAAGAAACTCGCTCAAGTTTTGTACTTCAGTCAAAACATCCAATCGCATTCGTGGAAATTCTGTTCATTACTACGAAATCAAAAAAGAATCATGGAAATTTAGAATCCAGGTATGATTCTAGTGTAGAATAATGACGCACTTGCGTGTCAAACGCGCCTCCGTTGCGTAAACTCCCTACTCAGTTCACGGAAGTCGAGCCGCGGCAGCGCTGTATGACTGTCTGGCTATCCAATTATAAATATGAAAGAGTCCTGGTGGCGGATTAGCAATAAGTTTCCAAAGAGCATAATGGCCTGCCAGTTAGATCAATGGAAGGCGCTAATGCGGTTACGAGCTGGTCAGAAGTCCACGATCGACTCATTTAATTAGGCGGAATTCAATTGGACATCAAAATAATTAAGTCGAGGACGACAAAATCATCATCATGCTTCAGCCTCTCCTCCTGCCACCTGCCCTGCTCCCTCCAGCAGCCATCGTCGGACACCCTCCCTCAACACAGCTTTTGCTTGACTGGTTTTAAAATTAAGGTACAATTTAGCCTTCACTAATAATGTTGACGAACTAAAATTCTGAAATAAAACCGTCTATATAAAGTTAGAAAAGTACGAAAAAAGTGTTTTATTAGTTTTGTTGTCTATGTATGTGCACGAAAAGTTCCTTGCATGAATGCCTGCGTGCTTAATTATCTCTTAAATGAGAAACGCAAGGAGGTGTGGCATACGTTATTAAAGATTGAAATGAAGTACTTGACGTACGCTATTGACGAGAGATTATAACAAGAGAGAACTTCAAGTCCAAAAGCCGGAAAACTAAATCGCATTTGACTTGAACAGAGATTATCAACCTGTACTACTGTGCCATTATTGGTACTGTGTATTGCTACTCAGTCTTTCGGGCGTTGCGGTGCAAGTTTTATTTTAAAGTGTGTCAATTTCCGATCGTAGGATTTTATTTAATAGCTTCATCCGAGCGAGAGTCAAAAGGAATTTCAACAACAATTTTGTTTTTTCAATTTGCCATTGTAGACGATCCCTTGAAACCACTCGATCCCTTGAAAAAAGACGTGATGAAAGTTTTATGATCAATGTTAAAAACACTGAAACGTTATAAAATTAAAGCATCGTTTAATATTTGAGTATTCTTCTTATCACAGCAAAGCTACTTTGATCTCCTGGTGAATCAACGACGCAGTTCACTCCCTTGTCAACGTTGGCCTTCCTATCTTACGTGCATGCGATGGAAAGCATCGTGGTACAAATATGGAGTCCTTTCAATTGAACACTGAAATGATTCAAATAGTGAGTTCATCACTTCAGATTTCGAGCTTGCCACAGCTTCATAGGTCATGTAATTAATTATTAATTGGGTTAAATATACTCCAATTTCTTATACTTCGTTTACCACTTCAATGAATAAAAGAGCCTTTTTGCACTTTCATATTTCATCTGTACCTACAATGAACATCTCCCTTGAGATGGATTGAACATAAATGTAAATTGAATACAAAAAACTGAATTACGTGGAGCAAGACTCCTCCTCTTGACGCTCACTGTTGGTCAAGCGTGAAAGAAGTTACACAATTTAGCTATAAGGGAAGCTGCGATTAGGCTTTTTGCCTTTCTCCTAATGCCATGAGCCTGGAAAATTACTCGACTTAGTAATTTCCTCCTCGAGAGCAATAATATAGTAGGGAAGTTTCCTGGAGTATTACTATTACGTGTTATTTAGGAAGATTGTACATTGGTTGTGTGGGTTGCACGTGTATCTGTATTCGTAAAATTGAACCTTGTCTTTAATGTTGACAAATTTAGAAGATAACGGTTATTTGACGTGTTACCAACCTATACCATTTCCAATCCAATTTCCTCCTAGTGAAATTGAATTTCCTCCTAGTGAAACTGAATTTCCTCCTAGTGAAACTGAATTTCCTCCTAGTGAAATTGAATTTCCTCCTAGTGAAATTGAATTTCCTCCTAGTGAAACTGAATTTCCTCCCAGTGAAATTGAATTTCCTCCTAGTGAATTTGTATTTCCTCGTGATAATATAAATTAATAATAAAAATTGTTTAAATTTTCTGTAGCTATGGGGATGAATGAGAAAATCTGCAATAGTGGTATACCATATATTATAATTATAATTCCCATGTAAACAATACCATGTCATAAATAAATTATGCTTTTAAATCATTTCCATAGTCACAACCCAAAGATAGGTGAAAGCTAAAATATATGCTTGTAAATATTTGGCATAAAAGTTAAATAATGTAACTAGAGAAACTTATTTATTATGAGTAGTTATTGGAAGATTAGGGCACTTCCTTTAAGTCTTCTCTCCTTGTAGACGCTGGATAATATTTTTCTACTCTGTTAGTGAAAGCGAGTAACATATTTGGAGTGATATGTTCAATTGCATCTCTTGCAATCACTTCCAATTCTCTCATTCTTTGTTCAGCTATTGAAAGTCCATTATTTGCTGTTACATTCACTAAATAATCCATTCGCTCTCTGAGATTGCGTTTCACGTGGCTCTTGAAGGTACTCCAGACGAGTTCTATTGGGTTCAGTAGATAAGAATATGGTGCTAGTCTGAGAAACTGAACAGATGGATATTCATTTGAAAGGCTTTCAATCCTGCAGTGGGCTGGGGCATAATCAACGATAAATGTTGGTCTTTCTATCCCCTGGTCTATGCAAGCCTGGATGAGCTCTCGGAACCATTGGAGGCAATCATCAGCTTTGAAAGCGCCACGTCGAGTGGTAAAGAGTACCATTCAACTTGATGTCATTGCCCCAATGCAATGGAGATTTGACCCCTTGCTCACTGGTGTCACAACCGATGCTCTTGTCCCAATTTTTGACCGGCCATCCTTTCGCTTGCAAAAAAGATTGAAATTGGTTTTACCAACCCATATTGTAGTACGGCCTTCTGACTTCGCTTGGAAAAAGTTGTCCATGTATGTAGCTCTTTTATCCTTGTTTTCTGGAGTGTTCACATTGCACGTTTGGGAACGCACAAGTTTTACTGTGAAGAGTTCACAGTCTAACCAGTTCTTCACGGTATTAATGCTAACATTAATATTGAAACGGGTGCTGATAATGGTCTTCATTTCAGCCAAGGTAGTTGAGGCGTTGTTTTCAATGGTAGAAGTAAGCAGTTCAACAATTTCATTTGTTTTCTTAGATTTGCCGCCACCTTTCTTCTTTGGAGTTTCTTGTTTTTTCTTTAACCATTCGTATGCTGTTTTCAAATTAACCCCCATAGCGTTTGCAACTGTTCTCCAGTCCTCCTCGTTTATGTAAGCTTCATAAATTCTTTTCCTTTCATTATCACTGATCTTCTTGTACTTCATCTCGGAGGGGGCAATTTTTTCGGAGGGGGCCACAGCTCGCGTCCTCCGCCTCGAAGCTGCCAAGTGAACAACCTACGCCAACTCTCGCCAATATTCTTCAGAAAAGGCATCATGAACAGTTAATCCTAAATCTCAAGCTCGTATCCTTGGCCTCTGAGCTGGCAAGTGAACAACCCAGAATAATAAAAGCAGATGAAATCCTGGATTATATCACTAATGGTATCATAGTTACAAGCAGAGTACGTGCAGTTATATTTCCAAGTAAACTGATTGTAAAAGTGCTATATCAACTTCTTTCATCATGTGAAAATTCAATTTCACTAGGAGGAAATTTATATAGTTTCAATAAGAGGAAATTCAGTTCCACTAGGAGGAAATTCAGTTCCACTGGGAGGAAATTTATATAGTTTCAATAAGAGGAAATTCAATTTCACTGGGAGGAAATTCAGTTTCACTGGGAGGAAATTCAGTTTCACTAGGAGGAAATTCAGTTCCACTGGGAGGAAATTCAGTTTCACTGGGAGGAAATTCAATTTCACTAGGAGGAAATTCAGTTTCACTGGGAGGAAATTCAGTTTCACTAGGAGGAAATTCAATTTCACTAGGAGGAAATTCAGTTCCACTGGGAGGAAATTCAGTTTCACTGGGAGGAAATTCAGTTTCACTAGGAGGAAATTAAGTTTCACTGGGAGGAAATTCAGTTTCACTAGGAGGAAATTCAATTTCACTAGGAGGAAATTCAGTTTCACTAGGAGGAAATTCCGTTCCACTGGGAGGAAATTCAATTTCACTAGGAGGAAATTCAATTTCACTAGGAGGAAATTCAGTTTCACTAGGAGGAAATTCAGTTTCACTAGGAGGAAATTCAGTTTCACTAGGAGGAAATTCAGTTTCACTAGGAGGAAATTCAGTTTCACCGGGAGGAAATTTAGTTCCACTGGGAGGAAATTCAATTTCACTATGAGGAAATTCAGTTTCACTAGGAGGAAACTGGATTGGAAATGGTATAGAATGTCTCCTTGATCAGTTACAATAACATAATCCTGCGATCATTCCTAGAGTTTCGCGGTAGTAAAACAGATTTGGCTTTCTTTTTCTGCTGTAAGTGAAAAGTTTTTCATTTTTACCAGCTTACCTGAAACTAATTGTGATCTCCTTATTGTAATAAACACAATCAACTTCTCAATACGAATATGTTCATTTATGCAAAGTATTATTATACTGTCCTGTATATAGTTGGTCGATTATTTGTTTAGATCACTATTGTGATTACGTAAGATGTCTTGCTCTAGCGAAACTGACTGTCCATCCTTTACACGATATCTACTGTTAAATTTTAAAGAATCTAAAATTTTAACAAATTGAACACGAACTCCAGTTCAAATAAGTTTCCAAGTACAAAACTTAATTTTCGACACCATATACTCGTATACGTACATATGAGACAAACTACAATAACAATGACTTTTTCGCTCTCAGTCCTTCCGTCATACTCTTCTTCACAGCTAACTTCTCGAGTTGCCTATTTGTGGCAGTCGATGTTGAAGCATTAGGCTTTAATTGAGCTTACCGCGGCATGAAGAGGACACCATGAGAGAGATGGCTGCTCTCAGCGTGCCGTATCCGACCATCTACGATGCAATCGCACCCAAATGAACACCGCAGCGCGCCCACCGAACCACGCTCTGATAGAGCACGCGCCTTCTGCTCATTCGGGCGATCCTGCACCAAGTGATTGTCTGTAACCAGCTCTCTCATGGAATTTTTGAGACAAAATTTTAGCGGGTAGATTATGGATTATAAAAGCATATGAGAAGCCGTCACTTTTAAGATGTGACACATGTCTGAATGTGTTACACGCAATTTTATGTGTGGTGTAGTAAGTAAAGCACAGAGAAGACTGGAATATCAGGCGCCAATGGCTCATGTGAACAAATAACCAGTCATGCTTTTCATAAATTAACATCAGTTAAATTTATAACATTGTTATTCGCAAGCAAAGACAATGGTAAGCGTACATTTAACTTCCAGTTAACATAAGTGTGGGCTAGAACATTCCGGTCGTGCTTCTGTTGTCGTCACAGAATGACAATGTGCCTCTTCGGGGGCACACGGTAACTATCTAGTAGTACAGTAGGGCGAAAATAGAAATTAGTCCGCTTCAATGAGTCGCAAGAATGTTACGCGCAAAGGCAGATTATTAGATTAGATTAGATTATTAGTTAGTTTAAGCCAAAAAATGAGATCCAAAGAGTGGAAGGAAGAAGGCACCATTTAGTATGGAGTTAAGGGAACGTGGAATCTATGCAGAAAGGGCATAGAAACAGTAAGATGAGAAAGAAGTTCATGGAACAAGATCAAAGTTGAAGAAGAAAGTAGTAGGTGCTGAAAAACAGGACAGCAGTGAACCGAAAAAAAATTGGTCCGTAACAAAACAAAAACCATTGTTATTTTAACAAAAAGAAAGCCTACCTAACCATTAGCTCGGGCCCTCACATAGTTCCCCTTGGAGCGCTAATTCCAATATATACAATAGTTGTATCCCCCTTAGGGGTACGCGCAAAGGCAATCTGCTTACAATGTTAATAGGAAGTTTTATTCAACAGTCAATCCAATGTTTTTCAATTATTAGATACGTCGTCAAAAATCACCGGGCCGATCACGGGAGAAGCTGGACAAAATAATAATAACATTGTAATAAAGGCAAATAATAAAATGGTTAAATAAAAATCATGGACAATGATGAAATTTAACACACTTCGGGTTTTAATACTTCGTTAAAAGAACACGGTGACCACTACTACCCTGGCCCGCAGCCGTAGACAGACTCCAGATCTATACTACAAGGAGAAGAGTAAGAAAGGAAGTAAGAACAATAAAGCTCGACTAGCCCGTACTTATCCAAATCGTACTTCAGAAAGTCCAATTGCATACAGTTTCTCAAGTAAGGCTATTGACACTAAATCTACCCACCTAAGGAAATGGAGCCCTCAGTGTGCGAACGACTTCCGGAGACAGAGAGTGGAGGACGGTAATCGGAGCAAATTATTCAAAGGATGTCAAGTAGAATCAATCATAAGTTGTCCCAGAAGGAACATGGGCAAGCGTCCTAAGATTGCTGACTATCATGTCGCCATCCAGCGATATAAGTATGAACGATACTCGTGAGCACGCTAGCTGAGAGGATGAAAGCAAAGGCAAACTCGAAGAGCATTGTCAAATCGTACGTATCAACCCTAATCTACGACCGATAAAGAAACTCTACCAAACTCTAACAGAGACTAAATGACCAAATACAAAACCAAAATGAAAAGAAACAAAAAATCTTAGCCATGCATGGCTGCAGCTTCAGAGGTCCAGCCACTCGACATTTAAGCACCTCTGCGAAGCACCATACGGTGAGATACCGGGCGCCACAGTCACACCACCAGCAACACATACGTCCGTTTAGGGAGAAGACAATGCAAGCGAGTCTGTTCAGGTCGATGGCAAGGCAAGCGAATCCATCCAGGGAGAAAGCAAGGCAAGCGAGTCACTTCAGGCCGATGGCACGGCAAGCATCTTCCCGAAACAGCTACCAACTCACCGAGGTAACTAATACTCGATCGAGCAATTTTAATCTCATGTATAGGGAATGCTCAGCCCTCAAATACCCCTCGGGGAATTGTTCTTACACAAATTTGAAGAAAATAAATTTTGATTACAGCTTTCAGATTACATTATTTCTCTAGCAAATTCTGTGCATTTCAGTGAGTGCGGCTAATGAGAGCAAAGTCGGAAATTGATACCTTGATTTGACTGTCAAGTTTTGCCCTTCTGCTCATGCCACGAGTTCACTCACTTCTGCTGCGTTCAGCGCATCGTCGCCTCGATTTGTTCCTCCACATCTGTCGATTTTCAAGTGCCGCTCCGATCAGCAAACGCGTTAATGAACTCTATCGTAGTTTTTCTCACTATTCATGAACATACAAAGTTGTGCTATGTGCTGGTTCGAATACACATTATGCACATGTTCCGTGGAATAGCTAAAGCAAATATTATAACTATATTTCGAGGTAAGCGTGCTCTTGAGCAGTGAAAGATAATTACTCTCTGTAATTATCTAGATTACGAGCTGACAATATTATGAATTACTTATTTGTTGCCTATTTGTTCAAATGCCCGTGTATTTATTATACTGGTAGTACTGAATTACCTTCATTGGTTGCTCTTCACATCATTCACGAACAATTTAGCGGCTGGATGCCACTAACATCCTAAAGGGAACGTTTTCCTCTCTCTACTCTTCATATACCTGAACGCCTTCGACCTCGGAACCATCAGTAAGATCATGTCTGCGGTTGCTACTACACACTGTATACTGTATCAGAGAGCGTTCACCCAGCGAACGAGACACTCTCTGTTCAAACAGGCTTCATCTGACTTCTTCATAGTGCAATGCATTGAAATTTGGGGAATGAATTTCAACATCGACAATTGCTGAGTAACGCACACCAAACGAAAAAATCAGTGTTTCCAACATACTGAGAATGATACCTTAATTAAAGCTGTAGATCAACACTTCGTTTCACTGTCATTAAAGATTTCAAGCTTGGCAAACAAGGAGGATAAAGCGGTAAAAAAGATTACAGAATTCTCGGTGTCACAGCAAAAAGCTTCGACTACAAATAGGGAAGGACATTATACCACCCCTCTGCACTAGTCCGACCACAGCTATTGTACGCAGCGAGACTAGTCCCGTACTTTTAGGTATGAGATGTTAAAAGAATAAAATAATTAAAATGATTCCAAAACTCCGAAACCTCAGTTAAGAAAAGCGTCTTTAATGGACTGAACTCATTCCACATTAGCAACGAAGTTTGCAAGCCAATTAATAGAGACCCATGAAAATTTTACGGACTTATCAGTATCCCAGAACGGGTTTTCGACACTGATGACTGTGTCCAAACCAGAAACTATGGCCGAAAACTCATGAAAAAATTATGACAGCTTGAACCTTACGTTGTATTTCTGTTCAAATTGTCAGTAACTGGAACTTTCTGTCACAAACATTATCTCTGCTGGCTCAGTAAATACGTAAAAAAATCGCCTTGACATCAAGGGTTGGAAATCTATCATTGTGTTCAAGTGCAGTAGTTGACAGGCGCTTCCAGAGACACAAAGGAGATATATTATGTGTGTGACTTACTGCGCATCGTTATCAAGCGACTTTGCTTATGCTATATATTTACCATTACATTGATAACACCACATATGATGGCATCAACAACGCCAGAAGAAAATATTGTAATGGCATTAATATTTACTGAAAATGCAGAAAACTGCCAAATCATGGAACCCCACTTGTTTGAAACGGCAGATTATAAAAATATTGCATTTTAATAAATTTACTGGCGCATGCGTGGGAACTTTGCTGTTCGTGTGCGGAATTGATGATGGTTAGAAATCATCTATCAATCCTCTAGCACCTGCGTGAGATTGGTGTCTGACGACACAGAACTTCAGTATCAATTACGCCACAAAGTCCCGGTGCTCGGCTCGTTTCTCTTAGCAAATTTTATTCTGTTCTTTTCTTGTCTATTCTGTTTTATTCTGTCCTGCTATTGTTCGTTTTATTCTGCTAAGCTCTACCCTACTCTACTCTGTTCTGTTCTTTTTTGTTCTGTTGTGTTCTCTTTTCTCCTAGTTAATTCCATTTTTACATTATTTCAACTCGATTTTATTTGTTCAACTTTTAACGAAGTTCTGTTCTATTTCCATCATTCGTGCCATATATATTGTACAATTCTTCCAAATTTAGATTTTCGTTTCGTTCACTTCTTCGAAGTCAAATTAAAATGAGCTCTTCGAAACGGCTTTGCATTTTCTACAAATATTTCGCGACTATCCTTGCATGTTCGAGTAGACAGCAGCTGTTCTGATATTTTCTTTGAGTTTCAGGCTTCGAATTTTGGAATGTGCGTCTTGCTGATTTCGGTAGAACTCGCTGTCGTACATGGCATTAAGAGCCCTAAAACTTGCTCAATGAGATTTGGTCAGCGGATCCAAACTGCATTAGCGAAATGAAGTTTGTTTCTTCCATAGAGACCGGCAGAAACATCTCCGGTCGCCAGAGGGGACACGAGAACGAGTCCTTGCGTAGCGGCAAATGTTGCTCGTGCTACAATTGGGCAGCTCAGAATTTCACAACTTGTTTTTTATTTCAAGTATTCCCAGTCGAATTTTTTCGCCCGGGCATCTATGATGTTAGCAGCCCAAGTATAGCCTCTGCAAAGGGCTGCTAAAATCATAAACGCTCCGACGAAGGTGTTAGACTGGGATTACTTTACTTAGACTATGGTTTACTTTAATGAGGGACAACCTGCATAATATTTACGCACTTTGATGCATGATTCTACGCATGAAACTCACCTGTAGGTGTTCAAGCAACAACCGATACAGTTGAGTGGTGTATAGAACAGGGGTTTGTGTTCAAGCAACAACCGATATAGTTGAGTGGCGTATAGAACAGGGGTTTGTGTTCAAGCAACAACCGATATAGTTGAGTGGTGTATAGAACAGGGGTTTGTGTTCAAGCAACAACCGATATAGTTGAGTGGCGTATAGAACAGGGGTTTGTGTTCAAGCAACAACCGATATAGTTGAGTGGTNACAGGGGTTTGTGTTCAAGCAACAACCGATATAGTTGAGTGGCGTATAGAACAGGGGTTTGTGTTCAAGCAACAACCGATATAGTTGAGTGGCGTATAGAACAGGGGTTTGTGTTCAAGCAACAACCGATATAGTTGAGTGGCGTATAGAACAGGGGTTCCCGACTTTTCTCTGACTTTGTACCCCTTCTGTATTTCGACAGTTGGGCATACACCTCTATTTGAAAAAAATTTATATTCAATGATATATATACATAAACAAGTGGAAATAAATAACATATAAAGATAATTTCCCTCTCTCTCGTTAGCATTAAATGTACCCCTTCAGATAAGGAAATATACCCTTAGGGATACATGTTCCTCAATTTGGGAACCCCTAGTCTAGAAGTTTTACCTGCTGCAGTAGTTAACTTATTTACCTCAGTTCGGGAGAAGAGCATTGAGGAGTCTGCTCCAGAAGTGTTCTCGTCAATTTACTCTCAATATCTGCTACGCTGAGAAAATTAAAATGTTTCCTGCATGCCAGAACCATTTTATTGAGTTTATGCTTCAAGAAATACAGTAATTTTAAATCTATTCCTCTGTAAAATGAGCCAAACAAGGGGGTAAATTCCATGCGTGGAGAGAAGGATTTTTATTTGTTTTGTACTTAATTACTTAGCTCGAGCTTTAGCTTGAAATGAATATTTTTGTTCTCCACGAAACCCAAATCCAGGGTCACATTGATTTGATGAACAGAACTATCGATTTAAACGCCTAAATTTGCTTTTAGAGGCCTTTGACAATTTTATCTCGAGAGCGGCTGCTGTGTAGTGTGCAGTGGTTTTGGAATACGTCCAGCGGAGCTGAACTGAAGAACAGGCGCAAGGCCTCTCCCTGCAGCCAGCCACGTAATTGCAATCTTGGCAGCTGAACTTAAAACACTGAATTTCTAGTGAAGAAAGACTTCTTTGTCTGATAAGTATCATCACTTTTTATCATAACTGATTAATTTTTGGTATAATAATATTACACGAATATCAACTAAAATTATTCACGAGTAACATTAGTTAATATTAAGAGCTCGTCGTTCAAGTGACTATGTTTCTGAATGATGAAATTTCTTTCTTAAGCACTATATTTAAGCGCTTATCCTATCCTTGCCAGGTTATTCAGGCTGCGTTAACAAAAGTGAAAAAAATTTTTCGTCCAGTGACGAGACCAACCATGATAATGAACCCCAACGTGTGATAGCGCTACCTTTTATCAAAAGTAGCATTAATTTATTAGCGTCTGTTTTAAAAAATTGCAAGGTTAAGCATGTGAAAAATAAAGTATTTATCAGTAAAAACTAAGCTGAAGAGTTCTGACGCCACTCGTGGTCCCTCGTCATTCTCTGTTCCGATTGCTCTTCCGTAAACGAAAGTGAAACTGTACGGTCGCTCTCGGTGTGTGTGTGGAAGAACATCAACGTTATGCGTATTGTGTTGAACAAAGTTGTGCAATATTTTTATACAGTATGTTCATAATTTTAATAATAGATTAAGTTGGGGAGAGGAATAAACAAGTTTTAACAAAATGATAGATTTGAATGCGTTGTCTTTGAGGAACTGCCAAATGATCAATTAGAAAACTTTAATACAAGACCCAATATGTGTAAATTTCATAGAGATACCGAAGACACAGTTCTCAAGTGCTCAAGCCATTTACTGAAAAATATTCCTAATTTTAAAACTTGACTCACATATTAATATTTTCTTGTCATTTTCTCCAGATTTCGAGTTTTTAATGATTGAAGAGGATTGCAGTTAGCAATCGAAATGTAGCATTTTACAGACCCTTCTAACCATTGTGGTTTTTATTCATCAGAATGTACCTAAATTTGTGATTAAATGTTGATCCCTCATGGTAAATATAAATTTATCATTGTTTTACCTCTAGGATAATTAAAACTGGTTTTCACTCAGTTGCGGAATCGATGCAAAACAATGGCTAACTCCAGATCAAGTTTACATAACATTCAAATCAATTGTAAGCTTATTACAAGCTTCTGTGATTTTTAAGGGGTTGGAAGAACGCTCGGGTACTTACTGGGTGTACCAAAAATACAGACAGAAAATTAAGAATATCATTGTTCATTTTCATGTTTTTCATTTATTTTGGACTATTCGTGCTATCCGTCCTTTCGTGCGCTAGTATTTCTATTTTCCGGGATATTTCCTTGTTATTTTTTTCGAAAACTGGTTTCGGAGGCAGTACGTCAAACAATCACCCACCAGAGCCAGGGACCCCGTGAACTTCAGAGTTGGGGATCCTGCGGAGGACAGCTCGGCGAGTCCACCGTCACTCAATAATTGAATCGTTGAAGCGAGCTCTCGAGAAGGCCTGGCATGAAATTACGTAGGAAATGATCGACTATATTTTTAAAAAATCTCTGGAAGAGACAAAAATGTTTCACTGACGCAGGTGGTAGTCATGTAAAAGATTGCTTGCGGAATTCTGCAGTGAATTTTTGGATTTTCAGGTTATAGTGATATTATTACGATTTCTGAATTTCTTGAAAAGTGATGGTGTTTTCCATTCGTATTACAGTATTTTTGGTAGATTGTGTAGCTTTACCTGAGAAAATTCCAGAACACCATGAGGACTCTGGAGCTTATTAAAAATGTTTCAGAACAGCTATAAGCTTTTACAACCAGAGGGTTCGTTAGTGTTTTTTACAAGATAAATTCGAGTGTGTCCCGCTTCAATACGATAGAGCTTCTTCCTTTATTTCTTTCTTTACCTCATAACACAAGTAGGTATGTATGCAGTTGTGGCAAAATTTTGAAACATTTTGGTTGAATGATTGATTATATACTGCCTTCGATGTGTTGATGCAACTATCAAGCTGACCATAAAATTTGTTCCTTTTAGAGAGTGAGGCTTTTTCTCATTCTCATCTCGGGGGCTAAACTAACGAGCATCGTATACGCTCAAACAAGGAACAATATTACACCCTGTTAGGCCATCGCCAAGATAGGTCGACTGATGCCTCTGTACTACGGAGGGAAAATAATGCTTCCCAAGAATAAACTGAGCTTGCGTATCACAGATACTTGTGAAACGTACTGCTGTCGCAACCTTCAAAATTTTAAACGGAAAAACTTAGCTTGAAATTAGTTCAAAGCTTCTTTAGCTCGGCTCGAAATTTCGCTACTTAGTCGCTGCCACCTGATATCCTGAAGAAAATTCGAAGTTATCGCAGCGAACAGAAGAACTATTAAAAAACCCTCACCTTAATAAATAATCAGTCAGCAACTGACTTCTCTTTTATCCCTAAAGTATCAGGAAGATTCCTATGGAATATCAAGCTCAAGAAAATTCGGCCTCTCTGAGATCAACTGACGGCCCTCAGGAATCCCTAATAAAGGGACGATATAAAAAAAGTGATGCCCGAACAGGACTCGCCAAAATAACTATCAACTGGCGTCCGAATAAGGACTCGCCAAAATAACTATCAACTGGCGTCCGAATAAGGACTCGCCCAAATATCTATCACACCCCTATCAGAGCTTGTAATGCGTGAGCAAGTTCTCACAAGACTCCGTCCTCCCATCTGTTTCTGAGAAACTAATTTCTAAGAACAACCTGCTAATCTTAAGTCGATTATTTACTTTTAGTAATGTTATATGAGCAAAAATACAGATATAAGAGAAAAATCGCTAACCTCCTAAGTTAACCTTTTCCACTGTTGTATAATAAATGGTATTTATGGGTTTTTCATCATCTACCTTCAGGCAGCTTCCTCACAATGTAACATTCTTCCGAGCAAATGTTGGACACATTACCGCGTCGGAGTTGCTGCCCGTGAAAACAAACTGTTGGGATTATCGCAGTGATCCGATGATCGTACTTAGCGCCGAGTATAAACAACTTTGGCTTCATTATCGCTGTGATCCGATGATCGGATTCAGGGCGCAGTGTCAACACACGGTCACACCCACGGTCGCTTCCTCTCTATAGCCTCTGCTGATCGAAGGCACTTAAGAGAGAGTCAGGTTACAGGTCTCAAGCTCCTCACCAGCTTCCTGACAGCTCCGGCTCATTGTTGAGCGTCATTGTGACAACCCGTCTGAAGTTCGGACGAGACTCAAGTTCGAGCACAACTATGCGTGTTTTCTCAACACCACATTACTTCAGTTGATACTCAGAGCAATGAGGATCAGTTTCATCCAGAGACGATGTAGCATAACAGCATTTATTAGCTCATCTACTGCTATTGAAACACAGCAGTGGTTGTTTTAGTGACGTCGCTGTGGTGGCGTCGGCAGCTCGCGCATATTTGAGACAAGCGAGCCCCGTACAGTTGAGGACACTTAAAAAGAGGGCCCCTAGCCCCTCAAGGGCCCCGACCCTTGTTAAGGTTAATGAGACGACCCGGTCGGGCTACTTGTGCTCCTCTTGTCAACTGGAAATTAATGCAGGAAAATCCGCAAATTGCGACCGCCGTCTGATCTGCCCTAACGATATCGTAAATAAAGTCAGAAATGTGCATGCGATAACAGGGAACGTTTTGCATTGCAATGCAAATTTTCAGAGAAAATTTCCCGCTATACGCGGGTGATGTTCAAGTTGACACGCGCATGACCGACATGCATGTGTGTACGAGTTGTGTAAATCTCATTCAAAAAATCCAACAAAAAATGACGTGTTGAAGGGAACCGCGAATAAAATATTATCGAAAGAAGCTTCAATATACTTTCTTTTTAAATCAGTTGAAAGCCTTTTCCTTCAAGTATGCTTACAGTTTCCTCTCTAAGATAAAACTGTTTACATTTTTTACAGGTTTTGAATAGCCATAAGTTAGTTTATATTTTTTAATCTGTGCCACGCTATATAGCGTATTTCAAACATGAGCATGATAGGGTATAAAAGCACTGCTAACATTCAAGTACTGTACATACGGACTATGAATATGGAAAATGTTTCATATTAATTACACAATACGCGAAAAAGTATTTTGGAATGATAGATATTTCAATGCAGCTATCTCCCAAACCCTTTTTCAGGCAAATACCCTTAAATGTTTAGAAATGTTTAATCCACACACATTTTTTCAGTTTTCTGTGATTGCTCAACACATTTAGTGAACTGAATAATAAACGGGAAGCAATTGCTCAAGTATATAATAAAAGCATACAAGATCAGAGATTGTGGAATTGCGGAAGGTGTCAATACCATCGGATCATTTTGCTCCTCCGCGTCCCTCTGATGAACACGGAATTATTGATGATCGTTCTAAAACCATCTTCCTTATCTTTATTGCTCGCCATATTAGATATTACAATCTTGCAACATGAATGATATTTCAGCTTCTTAACCTAAGGAGAGAGAGTGGATGAGTGCAGCGCAAGCCCATTGGGAGGAGAGTTTCCCTTTAACCTCTTCTGCCTGTCTTTTAAGTCAAGTATTACCCACAATAGAGCCTGCCCTCTGGTGAATATCCCGCCGGTGCCACTTGGGATAGGCCAGGACGTTTCTAATTCGAAGTTAGATGCTTAGCTATACCCGTACCCCGGAGAGGGCGAAGAATTGGATACCCTCAAATTACGGTTACCCTCAAAATGATGGGAGTCGCCAAAGCAGGAGTTGCATAAAACCCAACAACAGCCAACTTAAAAGTTAGTCTCAGGAATGAATCTTAATGGGAAAAAAGAGAGAGGAACTTCATCAGAAAATGATGAACTTGTCTCCATTCAGTATCTACACGCGTTAGCAGCTTGCTGTTTTTCTTAAGGAATACTACTGGCTAAATGCTGGGCATTAATGTTCTTTTGGAAAAGTTCAATCAAATCTCAAGTGACATTGTTTTCATGATTTTTTTTTCAACTCAGCTTAGCTGCTAGAATGCCATAATACTGGTGTAGTCCTTAGCAAACATGCTGAATCAAAAGAAACAGTTTTCAGTAAAAATGCACTTCTTTCTTAGTGAGGAATGCTACTTTCAAGCATTTTCACGTTTGGACTATTTTAAAGATGGAAATCTGTACTTAATCTCATACAACAATCGAAACTGCATATACCGCTCTGTCGTACAGGCAAAAGATTTTTGTCAGACATCTACGTGATGCAGTTTGGTTTTGAGACTGATACGAACTCGTGATTCGAGCAAGAGGAAGGCTTGTTGTTTAACAGGTTTTACTATAATTAGATAGATGAAAGTCTCGTTTAAACGTTGTCAACAGTTTCACAAGTTTTACAAGAATGAAAAATGAATTTACAGTTTTGTTGGTCAAAAAACTTTCTCTGCATCCTTTTATTATTACGTGGTACATATTTTTGATGGAACATGTATTTTAGGTAGTTTTCACAATTCAATTGCTAAGGACAATTAAAAGAAAGTAATGTTTTAGCTTGTAATACAGATTGAATTATTTAACCTGATTTCCAGCAAAGATAACTTAAAGCCGATGGAAACCAATTTCAAGTTTGTACTTCTATCAATGGAACTATCAGCATACACTGAATTAAATTTGCATAATAACCCTGTCAAGTAATCGAATTTCCATTAGCTACTGTCCCACAAGAGGCGTTCTGGTATGTGTGAGCACACCGCATCGCTCGTCTTCCTGTTCTCCACATAACATCGTCGGTCTAACTAAAGCGTCCATTAGACAACTTCCGCTGTTCTTTCACTGCTTTAATCGTCGTCCCAGTCTTTGATACGGAACACTTTTGATAGGCTGCTCCCATGTATACATGATACGCCCGACGTAGCTTTATCTTCTATTTAGATCCCAACTGTGATCGATGTTAAACGGTTTAGTAACGTACAGATGTTTTAAGTATATTTTGAATGGAAAAACAAAACTTCTTTAAAATGCAAAAATTCAGTACTATTTGAGCGTTTGACCAATAATGGGAATAGCAGTCACGCATGCATGTGCAACGCAAAAGTAATCTGATGAGCACGGGTCACGCATTAATTTACTAATCCTCTTAATGACAAAAATGTTTCAAAAATGCTGCGAGAACAAAAAAACTAAGTTGGAAAACTAAGTTGCTTTACATGAATTTTGAAAACTAAGTGAAGCTGCTGAGAAAAAAAATTTCTGTTGATGATGTGGAGGCTGGTTTATTTATACTGGGTACCTTAGAGCAGATCGTTAAATGGCATCTAAGTCAGAAATATATGGGAAAACCGTCTGTTATTTCATTTTGTTAAAGCATTGCAAATGTCTTGTGTAGCGGCGATGGTTGCGCTTAACAATGTGATTAATTTAACTACTTATTAAGTGGTTAAAATTGGGATAGATTATTACCATGAATCTTCATGGTTATAAGTCTCTGAAGGTTTTATCGATCAATGTTGCCACGAGATCAGCGCATTATATTGAAGTGTTCTTACTGCTTAGTTTTCTCCGAAACTGGCTATTTTGATCAGCCGGAGCTTAGAAAGTGTTATAAATAAGATGCTCAAATGTGGAAGATTGATGAACGTATTGGACAATAATAAACAGTCTAGATTAGAATCTATTTGCAGCTCTGTCTACAAGGCTCTGTCTCCAGGTCCACACATGCAGCCAAACAACACCGTCAAGACTCCTTTATTGCCTCTGATAACGATATTTTACAGCAATCCTCGCAATAATCTCGAGTTAGTCAGACAATGAGCCTTTGTTAGTGGTAGTAATGAGTTCTCAAGGCGCACATCAGTGCAGAGTAATAAACATGTTTACCTGACCTGCCAGGAGCTGACGCGATGTTTTGTTACTGTATGATGGCAGGCGAGGAAGCTGTGCAGTTGAACTAAGAGAACTGCAGCAAGTAGCAGTGTATAGTTTATTATGAATATTAGCAGGGGCTTTGTTTAGTTTGGGAGCAGCATATTAAAATTGTTGCCCAAACGTTTAGTCTGGTATCAAATATTATGGGTTGTATATATAAAGTTAGATTAAGTAATAAACCTATTGCATTGCATTTGCTTCAGAACAGTTGGAAAACATCTTCCAACATTCGAAGTTCACAAAATTGTAGAAAATTTTGATTTTACTGAAGTATTTATCTACATGCACAATGCACAAGTACATGTACGTTTCTTGTTCTCGAAACACATCAACCGTTGGAATTATCCAAAATTTGCTTCACTCAAACAAGGGTGTTCAAACAGTCAGATGGCATTCTTTAATGATTACATGTGTATGTATTGCAACAAAATATAGCTAATGTTCAATCTTTCGAATTGAAAGTCGCATTTTTTGCGCCCAAATTCTTTACTGACACGAGGCTTAAACATCACACGTTGAACAAGAATTAAAACCCTGGATCAATGCAATCCTGCCATTACGGTGTTTTCACTCAAGTGTGGACGGCTCCTACAGCAAATACAGCAAAGAGGAAACGGTCAGAGGAGGTGAGAAGTAAATTCTTTTACTAACTTTCACTTCACTCACTCACTCACTCTCTCCTCAAACTAAGAAGTTAGGAAGCCATTTCTACAGCTCGGTTGTACAACGGAGGGATCAATAAAGATATTCCCTTATATGATGTTTTTATTTTTAGCATTGAATACATTACTCGGAAGAGATCAACGCTCAATCACGGGTTCAGTTATTCAGAAAAATGAAATCCACAAAGTGTAGGGCAAGTCTGTATAATGCATTTACAGCCCCGGCTTTTCATTATGGCTTCTGCTTAATGTCACTTAATTTGAATTACAAGTTCTCGAGGAAAAATTGACTAACATTGCATCAAATTTCAGGAATCGAGGGTTTGACGAGTGCATGGCTGCAGTCCCAGCCATGAGGCTACAATTCCTGGCACAGTCCAATTCAGACAGTAAGCAGGTTTTCTGCCGATTACATATTCTGGTGTTGCATACGGGATGAGGAGAAAGTAGTGAAAGCATCCTTCTTTTACATCATGCCTATATCTTACATTGCTACTCTGCAGTATTTCGTGAGCTTACACATTGCTTGATGCCCTGTGAAATGCGTGTTAAAAGTTTAGTACATCTTATATCAAACTTTACTGCATAGGTTTAGGCAGTTTTTAAAGAACGTTTCAATTTCGATGCAAAAAGCTTAAAATGTCATTACATAGGCTGACCATTCTCTCATTATATTTTTAAGGCCCTTATCCACTGATTATCTTGAACAACACACCCGCTGCAGCCTGAACGTACTTGTGTATTATGCAGAGTAACACGCTAGAGCTATTTGAATGTGAGAAGTTATAACGCAGGAGCTCTTTGAGACCAATTATTTTAAAGCTTAAGTATACGAAGGAAAAACAGTTTTTAATCATTTCGGAAATATGCAAATCGCAGACTGCGTGCCCGTTGAATGTCACCTTGTTAACTAAACAAACCTGTCCCCGAGCAAGCCCTGAGCGTTATTACAGGCCATTAACAGAGCCTCGGCGCCTACAGCAGGTAAACAAATGCGTATCCTGTTTACGGGCAATTTGGAGCAGATCGCCGCAGCTGCAGCGACAAGCAGGCAGCGCTGCGGCGTCCCCGCCTCATCAAAACTCCTCGGAGACGCGGTACATCTTCGTCGCACAATCGCTTCCCTCCGTCCGTTTCATGGTCTCGTGGATAGCGGGGAATATTGAAATATCCTTTACAACACCTCTTTTTTAGGAGAGGCTTAGGGGTAATGAACGCTGCATGATGGTCCTAAATTGAACACTTTTATCAGTACGTTAACGTCCGAAATACGGGCAATTTCGCTGTAACTGACTGAAGCTGTTGGAAAGTTCTTCATAGCAGGGTTCGAATGTATTGGAAGTCCTCAAATCTTGCCCTCAAATTCACGCCCACTGTCAAGACGCGGGGACCAGTCAAAAACTCGTTCCCTCACTTCTCATCCGTGAATGGCTGGAGTCGGCAGCATTTCCCTCACGCAGCTCGCTCATTGGCTGCAAGGAGCAGAGGCCTCGTTCCTGAGCGCTGCCATTGGCGGGCCGCGTGATGGGCGTCATAAGAATAGGCGCACACTTTGATGACGCTTGACGATTGGTTCTTGACGAGGTGATCGTCGTTAGGGATCATCGGCCGCTTAATGGCCCGCCATTGGCTGGCGCAGGGCGCACCGCGCGCCTCGCGCAGTCTACCGTCAGTCTACCGGCACTGCTGCCCGCAGGCCGCCGTCAACACCCGGCTCTAACTGGCAACTGTCGTCGTGCTCTGGGGCGTTGGTTCTCTGCAGCAGAGAAAATGATAGCGCTAGAATGAGGGAAGTTGGTGCTGCTGCTGTGGTGGTGTGGGTTAGAGCAGTGGACTGTGGGGACCACGAGTGATGTGATAGAGGCGTGTAAGGACAGGTGGGGCTGTACAACCTATCTTGTAGTGTTGAAATCAGAACAAATGAAAAGTGTATGGTAGTAGCTACATATTTTCAGTCAAGTTACTACAGAATTAGCTGCAGGCTTTGAATGAGACTTGTAAAAATTTAGGGGTAGATTTGTCCCCATATGTTAGAGAATCACTTCATCGTCATTGGTCTTGTCATAATTCATCATCATCACGTAGAGTGAGTTCTGTAATTAAAGTCTGATGTACTCCATGTATGTGCTTCTGATCATTGAAATCTTATTCCACGAAATACTGAAATTATTCTTGACAACTAAAAATTTCTTTCTGTCGATAAACCTGCACTGCACTCCCCAAATTGAACATGAATTTGACATTTTTCCCCCCATCCCAAACGAACAGTTCGCGCCGAGACTAACTGAAAACAGCTGTTTACTTCAGGTTGGAAGTACTTGAGATTTGTGAAGCGATTGATGGACTTTTAGATGAGTGCAAACATATTATTATCCCGGTTTCCGATGTAAGAAAGCTTTGAATATTTCTAAACTTGAACTCAAGAATGTGTTCCATCCTCGCTCTGAAAATTTTATTTCACACATGAGCTCAAGATAACATTGCAAACTTGACCATAAGATTACAGTCCGCTCATGCTCTAAAGATGATATTATACATTTGAGTTGGACATTTAAATTGTACTCTCGTGTATGAGACAATCCAGTATATGTTCTACACTCTTACTCAAGATATGGTATTTAACTTGCAAACTCCAGATTATATGTTTCTGACGTGAACTCAAGTGACTTTATAGAGTTGGATGGCTGTCATTGAGACAAGGAATTAAGAACAAAACTCTCTAGTATTTTAGCTGACTCGTGCAGCACATACTAAACTTAAATAGCATCAATTTTTGCCCGACTAGGACGTAATTAGGAGCTTCAAACACGATAACCGCAGAAATTTGGTGCTCAAAGCTAAAACCAAAACCTTGGAAGCGATTTTAGCGGACTAATTTTATACTACAAAAGTAGCTTCAACAGTCGAACATGACTATTACAATTTATATCGTCCTTCGAGGTAAGAACGGAATGCTACTTACGTACAAAATCCTACACAGAATGATATAAGCAAGTGTCTCAATTTATTAGAACTTGGTTCTTTAAATTCTTCACAAATGTTCTAAGCACATGGTCAAAATTATTCATTTGCACTTCGAAAGTCACATAATTTTTCAGCACTGTAATTCAAAGACTCAAAAATAAATCTTATATTTAAAAGGTTAAATCAGTTTCTACAATTCAAAGACTCACGAATTTAGCCATAGATTCCAAAAGATACATAATTTCCCTATAACTCAGAGGCTCAAAAAATAAATCTTATATTCTAGAGATTACACTATTATCTTACGCTTTAATTCAACAAATCAAAAAATAAGAACAGCTTTGTCTCTAAAAACTAAAACCTCTCATCTAGTGTAATATTAATCTGTCCAAATTATTTACTTTTTATAACAAGCACACCCTGCTGTAATGGAAGTGAATGTTTGCTAAGTTATTTATCCAGTTAGCTTCCGATTATCTCCACCGGCAGCTGATATTGAACTATACTGTTGTAATTTATTCCACGTAATGTTTCACGAAACAAGTCTCCCTGAAACTAGCTTTCTTTAAATTATTATTTTATATGTCGTTTCACCACCGAAGACGCTACAAAGACGTTTCATCGGTGAATTCGATGTTCCCTAGTTCATCATTACGGAACCTAAAGCAAATATTCCTATCATCGCCGTGTGGCGGCATAGTTGTAGTTTTCAGGTATAGTACGTTTTACTTTAGTGCTGGCCTGGTGTGTCGTTCAGCTTGCCTGGACTAGGCAGAAAGCCATCACCACGCGCTGTAGCTTTCTTTAAAACACTTCGTCCGGAGCGGTACCAGAGAGCGCTACAATGTTTTAAGCGTATAACCGGATTTAATTAAAGCATGAAAAAATTAATACAGTAATAAAACATTTACAATAAATGTGTGAACTAAGTCTTACAAAAATTAAACTAAGGAATCTAGAAGTCTGAATCAATTTGAAGTCTTACATAGAATTGTCCTTGAAGGACTCTACCTATGTATAGAAAACTCAATCAAAAGAGACTGTAGCCTACGCATATACTGACTACTTGTTTGTATCGATTGAAATGAAGTGTAGCGTCGGAATTTTAACTTTCTTTCTATTGCTGACCTCAGAATGATGTGAACTCTACTTCTGTCTTCTTATAACGGCCGGTCTGATGTGTCCAAGAATAGAAGAATTTTATAATCTAGCATCATAGGTCTTTTGAATGTTCAAATGCATGTCAGTGAAACTCATTATGGTTAAAATTTTACTACTCTCGCATACATGAACAAAATTGAACATACTTGAGTAAAATTAAAGTTTAAAACATACTACCTGCATTGTGTGCATGAATCACACACTTGAAGACGCCCACTATCATAAATTTACTTTACATGTCTGCATCACTCATTTTAGAAGAGTTTATTGTTGGACCAAAATGCATCTCCTGTATACGTATCAGATATCTCATTGTAGTAAATATGCAACCTCGTTTCTGCATCATAATTTTAAAAATGCATTACAACAAAAATAATATCATTTACCTCCATCAGACATTAAAGAAAAGTCTATTAAAACCAATTAACTTTTACAAGCTTAGTTTGATTCTTCCACAAAATTCTACGCTTTAGGTGGATACCGCCATTCTTTAGCATCAACATCAGCTAATTTCAGCCCAAAGAGAGCACTAGCATTGAGTTCGACTCGACTGGCATAAGTGCGCCACATCCGCACACTCTATAAGAGCCGCGGGATGGAGCTGCTGCAGCCGCTGAAGCACCGGAGCGGCGGTGAGATGGAGAGCGCACACGCCTCCAGGTCCACCACCTCCTTCCTTATTGATGACATCCTCCTGCACAGACCTAAGGTGAGGCCTGCAGATGTGTTGGGGTCTGCATCATCTCAGAGTGTCAAGAGACATTAAAGATGTGTGTTGGGGGTATGCATTTTCTCAGAGTGTCAAGAGACATTAAAGATGTGTGTGTGTGTTGGGGTTAGCATCTTCTCAGAGTGTCAAGAGACATTAAAGATGTGTGTTGGGGTCTGCATCTTCTCTGAGTGTCAAGAGACAGTAAAGATGTGTGTTGGGGTCTGTCTCTTCCCTGAATGTCAAGAGACAGTAAAGATGTGTGTTGGGGTCTGCATCTTCTCTGAGTGTCAAGAAACATCAAAGATGTGTGTGTGTTAGGGGTCTGCATCTTCCTTGAGTGTCAAGAGACAGTAAAGATGTGTGTTGGGGTCTGCATCTTCCCTGAATGTCAAGAGACAGTAAAGATGTGTGTTGGGGTCTGCATCTTCTCTGAGTGTCAAGAAACATCAAAGATGTGTGTGTGTTAGGGGTCTGCATCTTCCTTGAGTGTCAAGAGACATTTGAGAAAGAACTAACCGAGTGATGTTTGCGAAATAGCGTGAGACGAGTTTGGTCTCCTGCACAGACCCAAGGTGAGTCCTATGCGTGTATTTTTGGGTCTTCCCAGCAGTGTCAAGAGACATTAAAGAAAGAAACAACTGAGTTATGTTTGGGAAATAACGTAAGTTGAGTTAGGTTAATCTGAGCTTTTCTTTAAGGTAATGTTGAAGGTATGTCGGTGGTTCGTTTCTTTGTGGCACTCAGATCTTTGGAAACGAATTTTTCTAGTACATTTACAATTAGGCATCTGATTTTTTTTGGAAAGCATGAAAAAGTGAATACTATCGTTTATCGTTTCTTTGGAAAGGTTTTTTTCAGTATATTTATAAGTTGATATCAGATTTGATTTAAAAGTAAAATGCTTTTTCCAATTAGTGTAGGAACATTAGTGGGTGAATAACACAAGTATAAATGTACAAACTAGGTTTTTATTTCTCGGCAACCTCAAATGAACGATGCGGCTAACGTTTTCGACACACTTTATAAGGTAGTAAACGTGAATATAACATTATAATACATCACTAACATATCTTACGCAGAGGATATGACATAACCTTCTTTTATGATAGCGTAAGATTGTATGAGATGTCATCATCCCAGAAAAAACTTCTCCGAACTAGATTTGGGACTGAACTGAGCTTACGGAAATTTGAAATAATTTCGAATCAACGTAATTTCAAGTTGATACTTTTTTTCTATCCTGGGTGAAAATTAATATCGTGAAATAAATTTATGATAAATAAATATTATGTGGACTGATGAAACAGAAAATTGCACTATTCTAAAATACTAGTGAATCCGTGCCATCAAAAATGATGGCAAATACTGTTGGAAAGATAATAAATAAAATTACATATAAGTTACAATGAATTATACACTACATATTACAATTTATAATATTAATTACAATAAATTAGTTTTATATATATTCAGAAAGGATAAACGTTTTAATTGAGTACTCCTTTAATGACAACATTCCTGGTCAAATCCAACATAAGAACAAATTGTTTCAGAATATCAAAGGTTACATGTCCGCTTCATAACGAGTCTATGAAGTCTTTTACAAGATTCGTGTGAATTTAACATAAACTCAGTGAAGAAGTCTTCCAATGGTCACAAGTAACATGTGTGTTTAGAGTAGTAAAGCTAGCACGTGATGAAATTACATGAATGTTTTTATTAATTTCTTATGAAGCCTGAATTCAAGAAATTGTTGCCAGTATTTCTCAATCAGTCCGCTGTATTTAAGTCACGCATTCGCAGGAAAGCCCCTGAAAACTTCCGAGAACAAACTCCTGATTTGCAAATAATCTTGTCATAGAAATGCTCGTGTAGGAAGAATTGAATTATGCATAGGTCCCACAAAAATTGTTAAGAACCATAACTCATATTTTCAAGTTTCTTTCAGCATTGTATGAATTAATTATTAGAAGCTATCAACCATTTTATGAATTTTTATATTGTGAAGAAATTGCATTGACAATACCCCGAAGTTTAGAATGAATCCTATGCTTTTCCGAACTCTATTTTGCATTCAATTCAGAAGCCAATTTAAAACTGTTCTGTCTGAACGGTGCGCAATGCGTTCAACTGGATCATGTTAAGGTGTTTAGCGGGTGACGTGAATCATGTGGCCAGATGATACACAATATTTCAGTTTTACAACAATAATGACAAAGAAATATCTTTTTGAGAGAAATATGCAAATGCTGCCTGACTACTTGTGTGTAAACATTGTCGGCGAGACCTTCACATTTTTTATCTATGTGCTTTCCTTGTGTTGCTCAGGAAGATATATTTCCTCGTTTACGCTGCATTTCTTCCCTTTCTTCCAAACTTAATGCAAATTTTACTCGGATAACTCTACTTAGCTGATAAACCACATGATGTATACTATGCACACGAACATTATTAGCATAAAAAACAAGTGTGTTAGCTTGGTTATTTTATACGAGTGTACTTTAGTGTCTTGTTTTTTTCATTTTATAGTACGGGCTGATTTATAACTTAAGTCAGTACTTCAAGTGGAATATACTTTGAAACGCAGGTTTTTTCGGCCTGTTGAAATTTTCTTACGTTACTGAAGTTTTTCTTTTTCGCTAGAAATGATTTTCCGCGCAAATCTCACTACATAGAATTGCACCGGATGCCAACGGTTGATCCTACAGTCACTTTCAATACTAAAGCATTTAAAATGATTTCTTTGTTCCGTAGAGTAATGCAATGATATTCATTTTTCTTCTTCGATAAAAACCAAAGTTTCTGATAGTGATAGGCAAAAGTATGACAATTTTGGGTCGGTATCATACGAGTTCCTACACGGAGCTCTGCGTCGTCATTTAATTGTTGAGAAGCGAGAGATTGTGGAGGAATTTTGCTGCAAAGTTTGCGAAGAGTTGACGAGAGGGTTACAGCTCTCAAAGAACTTGGTTATTATCCCATCGCGTAGGGTAATTTGAGTGGTTCACGGCAGTTTTTATTCAAACTTCAGACCCCTGCCAAGTATCGGCTTGATCACTGGTTCATACTCGGGGATCGCCCTACACAATCGACAAGTTTTCTGCGGTGAAATGAAGTTCTAACAATTGGAAAAATTACACCAATCGAGCGGCATTCGTACGTCCAATTGACTTAACAACTTTGCTTTCTGAGCGCCGTCGTATGGCTGCTCTTTGGAAACCAGAGACGAGCATTTGTTGCGCTGAATTACCGTGAATTTGGAAAGCCATAATTGCCCGTAATTCTGTGAATCTTCTGAGAATACTAACTTCTCCTTCCCCCAAAGGTCTACATGACGTGAAAATATTTCACAACAAACTTCGAAATTATGACCAATTTAGAAAAAAAATGCACGGTCGTATGACACGTGTAATTGCTTTCTTCATTTTGCAGCGACCGGAGAAGTGAGATCATTTTCTCACTTTATCTTTTTCAGCTATGGTTTTTTCCATAGGACATTCTTTATAGCAATCGAAATGAAAATTTGATTTCACAATAAAAACCCTATTTAGGAACGATTCTTTATCGCTTCATTATCTTTCGATAATTTTGCAGTTAAAAACGCGATCCTCCGAACGTGCGAGACGCGTGCAATTTCTATGTAATATCTTATTTCTGGGCATCGGAGACCGTGTCTGAAAACGTACAACGACTTCTTTAAAGTTTCTCATTTTCACTAACATGGATAAAAAAATCTAAAAAAAATTCTCGAGAAGGTCAAGTTTAATAGATTATTTCACAAATAATTTGACAATTTTTCGAAATCTTCAATGGGCAAAGCAAAGAGTTAAGGTGAAAGGAATAAACTCGGTTTTCAGCGCACAATTCTATTGCCTAACAATAAAAATATCAACTGTTACCCTGATTTGATGACGCATGATTGCTCTCTTCTGACAAGCGTTTTGAAATCTAGTTCAATGAATCCAAAAAACAAACTTCCCTTAATTCATAAGGATCAATCACTGTTTGAAGTGAGTGCTCACTTTATCTAATTCAGAGTACAATTAAAATATTTTCATTGATGATTACTTCAGTGATCCTCATTACGTACAACGTACAACCCTCTCCACCACTTTCTGGGCGGCGATATGCCAGCAAAAAAAATGGACAAACTAGGTGAACTATGAGCGTGCCACTTGTCCAGATCATATGAAGCTTATTTTACGAGGGACACACGTGTACTCTTATTTTCTATTTTCAATCAAATAATGAGGCTGAATTAACAAAGATGCAGCAGAATATTCATGAAATTTTTAAGCAAGGTAAAATTAGTCGCACACCATACTTCGTCACATAAATTTTATACAGGGTAAGGCAATCAATCTTGCATTTTCGAGAAGGCTGTAGAAGCCTAAAATATAAGAATAACTGTCGCACCCTGCATGTAGCAGCACGTCTTACCGAGTGTACATGTAACTGGGGTTGAGAATAAGAAGTTTTAATTGCTTTGCCGCAAAACACAACAGCTTCTTTCTTCAGCGGCAGGTACATCAAAAAAAGACAATTAGTATCAAAAAAATCACGAGATTAATATATCATGACAAGGAAAAGACATGAAATAATTTTCAATGCTGAAATTTTTGTTACGGAAATATTTTACAAGCATGAATGATAAAATTCTATTGTTGAGCCGCGATTTGTAAATAACTCGAGGTTCGACAAACCGTAACTTGTGTGGATGAATAAGTTACGGTTTTGTTACAAGTTACGGTTTTTGGCAAGCCGTAACTTGTATGGATGAATTTTTACCCATTTTTTCAACTCATACGATGATTGATTAAGTTATATAAACTAGAAATGACTACGTCTAGTTGTTATCATCACTACTGAGTTGAGCTTCGCATATGATGACGTCAGATAACTTGAGGCCGACCGTATCGTAAAACCAAAGAACCTCCACGCGTAATTTAACTTCAATATTGGTTGTATAACAAGAATCGTTTTTCAAATAGTAAGATCAATGAATATTGTCTTACTCAAGGAACCTAAAATCTGTAATATCAAGAACCTCCACTCGTAGCATCATTTCAGTACATATTGGAGATAATAAGAAGAAATATTTATCGAGAAGTGAACTCCATTAGTGCCGTAACGAGGAGCTGTGCCATGAGACACTCGCCAGCCCAGCTAATTGCGTCCAACCCGAGCTGGGGCCCTGCGGGGTTGTAAGATGAGATTTTTCTGGTCAAAATACTCCAATTTTGCCTATTTTTGTAGGAAAACTAGCCATGGACAGTTATGAGTATTCGACAATCCCGTATGCTTGCCAGATACTGAAAGGTCTTTGTTTGAAAGAGTGCCACTTAAGATAATTTTGACGAGAAAAACATTTTCTGACATTCCTTGCCTCATGCAGGCATCGCAACGGCTGCTCCTGCATGCCTGAATGGCCACATCATGGATCCTTGCGAGCTGCTGTGCGCTGAATATCACTGAATATTTAGGGCGAGTGCTAAAATTAAAACGCATGAATATTGCTTACGCAAAAGGTCTGTCCGCTTGTGATCGATCCCAAATTTGCGCTCAAAACATAGGATATTTTTTGCCCAATAAATCGTCACAATGAGGTTTTTCAGGAACTTTGTTCTCATTTGAACTTCAAGAAAGTTTTGAGCTCATGTAAAAGTACGTTATTCTGGCCTGGAGTAGACAATGGTTACGTTAATAGACAGCTAACTGCTTTTATCCTTGTCACCTATTGACAGTGTCGAGGAAGAAAATTATTTGAGCAATTTGACGAAAAGAAATATTCACGCTCGTTACAGTTAAATCGATTGAGAAGATTCCAATGAACAAATACGACCTTTGCTGAAATAGGGTTAGTGTGAAGAAAAACCTGCGGTCGGCTAGAATACAATTCATATATTTTGAATAGAACTGCTAAATTCATTCGTTAATGAGTATTATCGCAAATCAGCCGCGTAGAGTAACCCAGAACAAATTCCAGCCATGGAATGCTATTATTCACGAAATAGAAATTTTAGTGCCTTAGTAAGCATTCCTCAATTTAACGTAGAATTTCGGAAGCTCCACATTATTTTTTCACGTTCATTTTTTACTGCTTGCGTAGGCAAGCAAGTCGTTGTGATAACGAAGTCGAGCAAAGTATAAAATTTACACATTAGGAGTTCAGTGTTCACTGTGCAGTCAGTAAGGCTATTGCGCAGGTCCACTTGAGGGACGAAGAGCCGCGCAGATCTCTAAATGCTTCAAGGGCAGCGCAGCTTCTATAGACAAACGGAGTCATTTGAAATGTTTATTATCTGGAACACGAGTTGAGAATATTTTAAAAACTTCTTTGCAAAAAGTTATTTCCTTGGCCCGTATTGTGTAGCATCTCTACCAACTCTGCTTCCACCCTCGCAGACGAACATTGGCTGACAAATAAGTAAATTATCTGATGATCGTGGTGTGTACTTTCATTTTCTTGCTGCTTTGTATGGTACTTCGTATAGATTTGCATACTTTTTATGTTTATGTTACTAGATAAACGTACGTATTGTACCGTACGTGCCTAAAATCACGCACTGAGTCGCACAACATTGTTCTCGTATTGTCTGGTGCACAAAGCACAGAAGGTTGAATTCAACAGCACGCAATACGCTCTTTGATAATTTCTGTGCTGTTCTTAAGCCAAAATTTCCCACCAAGTTTTAATGGGATAATAGAGCCTCGGGATGATGCTCTAGCTGAGTAGTTGTGTCTCCAGTTGCTCATCTCCGAGTGATGATGCGATGTAATAAGTGAGAATGAACTTTATTGCTGCCATTAGTCAATTAAGAGATAATGATCATCTCATGGGCGGTGGATTGCTTCATTTAGTATATTTTGCTTTCTAAAAAGGGATCCCTTCGACAATTAAAGCCAGCATTACGAGCTGGATTTTTGATAAGAGTTCTGGTTTTGAAGGGAGTTATGAAAGATTATTTTTAAGTTAATTTAACCAAACACTTGAGTATACGTTTTCGAGATTGTTTGTGTCATAAATATATACAAAAATATATACAAAACTTCGTGCTCTGAGATCTGAGTGCGTGTTTATGCATTACAATATTCAACTAATTCACGAACTACAAAGTCATCAACTTTCTGCAATCTTTAAAACTGTTGCCTTGCTTTGCAAAATATAATATAACTGACAGTAAGTTCTCTAAAGTAACTCCAGTTATTAACTACGTTCTTCAATCGGTGTTCAAAATTATGATCGAAGTTTAGGTGATATGCAAGAGCTGAATAGGCATCAGTTTTCATTGAGAGCTGGCTAGGTTTAGGCTTGTTTCTGTGCTGCTCCACAACGATGGCACGAAAGCAAGACGCCTCAAAGAGGCAAAAAGGGACTGTTGCATACGGTCGGGCTAAGGGACACCCTATGAAGGAAGCAGCGGAATTTGCTGATGTTTCATGCCACACTGTTATGCGAGCATATACCAACAGTGAAAACATTCCAATACATACGAGGTAAAATTGAAGTCGAAAGAAAATTCAAACCCATAAAAACCCGAATTGTTGACTGAAATCGGTTTGTACCATGGATGCAACCACTGCAAAACGTCAGTAATAACCCTTCTTTGCTGTTTCTGAGCGAACTCTTTGCTCTGGGTCTGTTTCAACTACACAGAAGTGGGTCCTGTTGGCTTCCGTTCAACTCAACCAACATAGCCATGCAGCTTGAGCTGCTGGATAACAGAATATTTTAAGAATATGCTGCACGAGTCTCATTAGAGAACTGATCGCATTGCGTCCTGGATTACTAAGTTTTATACAATATCTGAATGAGGAAAGACATGTTGCTTCGCATATCTTTCAGGATGACAATATTGTCAGGTTCATCGAAAAAAACTGTTATTATTTAGCATAATAGTTTAGCATAACAATATTTAGCATTTAGGATTAGGTTATTTAGGCATTTAAGTTGGCCAGCTAAGTCTCCAGACATGAACCTTATAAAAAACTTGGCGGACCAAATAGAACGACAAGTTAGACGTCGAAAAGACCGTGCACGTACTGTGGCTGCACTGCGAGATCAGTTCATAAACATTGGTACAAAATCTACCAGATGTACATTAGGACACATGTAAACTTATTTCGGCACAGAATTGCACCCATTATTCTTGCTCGCAACGATCCTACACCAAACTATGTATTAACAGCTGAATAATTTTGTCCGGCGAGATTACATTGGATTTGTTTAAATCCTTGTAGGTTTCATATTTTTGAAGACTCAGTTTATTATAAACACTTGAAAACTTCCAATATTATCGTGAGTGTTTCGGATAATGCAACAGATTTAGTGGCGGTCTAAAAATCGGTGCATTTGCAATACAAAAATATTCACACATGTTATATCACTAGCGTTCCTACCATTTTGATTTCATTCGCGTTCCTACCGTTTTGATTTCATTCTCGTTCTTTCCATTTTGAAATTAAAGAATTGGGTAAGGACGAGCAACTGATACTGTTCTACTGTTTCTCCACATACTAAGCTTCAAGGAACTGCTTGAACTTGATGAGAAAAACATTCTATGTGCAGTATTACACTGCAAAGCTCGTCGCGGAGTATACCACCAAAAAAAGCCGTCGAGGCTCAAAATTAAAGAAATTTCTGTCCACGTAGACAAGATACAAAAACGAAAAGGGAGATCAAATTCAACGACAACAGCACTTGGCCTCAAGAAAGAATAACCTGTTGGTAAAACTTGGCCTTGAGAACTATTCAACAAAGGCTGCATAACTAAATATCGGAAAATACCAGAGATGGACCGTCAAAAAACCTGCTAAATGCTGCCTTGAAGGAGAAAGCTTGATTTCTGCAATTAACATACGGACAGAACATCAGAGCTCTGGCGAAAGTGATGTTCAGTGTCGACAGTACATGCGACAAGGTCAGGGGTGATTCCAGAATTGTTCGTCCCTCTCTTTGTGCGTCCAGATACGACCTGCGGTACTCCGGTGAAAGAGTAAAACGCAACGACAGTGTGATGATGTGGGGTGCGTTTTGAACAGGGTGGCCGCTAAAAAAAAAGACCGATTTGAAGACGCTGTAGTTTATAAACCATCAGGGGTAGAATGCTAAAAAGGGTTTGACTGAAAAGAACAAGGCTTAAAATTTAATTTTGTATCATGTATATGATTATGACGAATGTAAATGCACATCTTTGGAACTTCATTCGTTATAATTATATCATTTAATTAGAACTTCAGCTCGACCAAAAATTATATAATTAATAGTCAAATAGAGGAAACTCATCGCGAAAGTAATGACTAAATACGGATCCACAATCACAAGGATTCGTTGAGTTCAGGCACGATTTGGAATACGATAAAAAAAAGGACATTTCAGACTAATTACACAAAGTGGAGTGCTCACAGCTTAGTTCTGAATTTAAAGAAAGAAAATATGGGTCATCGTAAAACAGGAAGGTCAGAAACGAACATTAATTTGGCTAATGTTTTAAACAATGATGATGAAATAAATTATATGAGAAAATAATCAGTTTGGACGCAGATCAATAACATGAAGGAAGCTATTTAAAACAGCATAAAATGGAATGGCATCAAAAACTCGCTCCTCCTGATAAGGAATAAGAACTGGAGGTAACTATTTTGACCGAGAATAAAAACCAAGAGTTGTTCTATTGAAAAAATGTTAAAGAACATAATTTTTAGCGATTAATGTCACATTTACTTGAATGGTTTGTCCAAATAGACAAAATTATCGAGATTGGTCACTGACTAAGCAAAATGATTTCTTTGAAAATCCTTTACACTGCTCGAAGATTTTATGGTGTGAATTAAGTAGAAATGAGATTAATGGGACATAATTTTGGGGACTTTGAAACCGAACAGCCACCATCAATTAACAATACTTGCTGCTAATCAGGAAAGGCTGCCAAGAATTTTGCCAAATAACCCGTCTCCTGATGGATGGCTTCAACAAGATGGAGCTACAGCACACACTGCACGGGACTGGTTGAGAGCCCGATTTCTTCAAAGACTAATTTTACGCAAGTCAAATTTTTCTTGGACAGCAAAGGCACCTGATTAACGTCCTTCAAACTTTTTTCTCTGCGATTGTGCAAAAGAAGAGTCTAACATGGTCTAATTGAAAAATAGAGTTTAAAAAGTAATTGCGTCCTTCGATATCAGTACTTTAAAAAATCTTTTAGCAAATTTTATTTTTAGTGTTGATGAATGTATTGGGTTCGATGAACGCCATATCAAAATTAAAGCAGGGAAAAAAATGAAGTTGTTTATTTGTTCTTTTTAATAAAACACATTTCAGCTTGTTAGCAACAGTAACTTCAAAAACTACAGCGTTTTAAAACTGACAAATAAATTTAGCGGATGCACTGCATAAACGACGGGCGATTTATGCTTAATTCTTGCTTTGGTCTAAGTAGAGTCGACAGCTGAGGTGGACGGACTTCTGTTGAATATAACGGAAACAAGCCGTAAGTGTGAAGTTTATTTGCTGCCTCTGTAAACATTAGCTTTTTTGATTTCATTACTCTCGAGGTCTGCGGTTTTACTTATTGAAATTAGGGGCGTATTTTATCTTAAGACTTTCGATTTTTTGCTCATATTAAACGAAGTCTATTAGATTTAATTTTAAAATGTTCATGAAATTGTACATGAATGCTATAAAAATTTCATTACATTTTGGCCCCTATTTTAGCGTAAATCTCTAAGTCGACACTTACCACTACCACCGCAGGCAGCGCAGTCATAACTCACCGTACTGATATTATATGTAGCTCTGACGCAACGCTCTCACGGTGCTTGGAAGCGCGCATGAAGACAACGCAGGTGGGAAATAACTAGCCGCGCTAGCACTAATTGTTAAGTAACAGTAGACGTCTCATTAGATAGAATTATCTATTTATTAGCTCTGATAAAGCGTGCATTATCATTGGTCCTGATTGGAACCGTCGCACGTGTTCAAGTGAATAGTCCCATAATTGCCTCGCTCGGAAGGCAACTAACACCCTTATGTTACTGCTCTTTAAGAACTACATTGCCCCGCTTAGCTCCTCGCTATATTGGATTACGCAGGTTAGGGTCGCATAAGGTCGTTTATCTTCGGTAGGCCGCGGCCGAGTAAGGGAAAAGGGTCCTAAGTGAGGCGCATCGCACGGCCGAGAATGCGTTCACGCGCTAATAGCAGCACTTAGTAGAGGATTGTGCAAAGGTCCCCGCACGGAGGAAATCCAGATGGAAAAGTTGTTTTTGGATCTCCCTGAGTCCTGCAAAAATGCGCGGCGCAGGAGAAGCAGCGAAAGAAGTGCAGAGCAGCGAAGCTATGGAAGCGTTCCCCATAGTGCTAATTATACGTAAATTAGGAATGGAACAGGGAACAGACGTTTGAAAAATTGCCGAGCCGATATTTTTCGTCATGGAAGAACGTGAGATTGGTTGATAAAAAAAAACAATTTTTTCATAGAGCTTCGTCAAGTGATATTGAAAAGAAACCCATGTTACTACACCGACGACAGGAGCTACGAAATTGTAAAAAATTTCGGACGAATGGACCGGCTGCAGTTGTCCGCCTCGCCAGCACCATATATTAAAAATGTTAATGAAATTCACGCTCTTAAAATATCACTGCAGTAAATGCACTGTCCTCATCAACACCAAACACATTTTGTAACGCGGTGGATGATCGTGTGCGCCGTGATGCCAGCCTGGCATCGAAACCTGAGAAAATACTTTCGTTATCGCCACAGCTGCATCCATCTTACTATATATTGCAATATTTATTCTGCCACTCATTCCAGCAAACTTTCGTACTCTGTCGAAAGTCAGAGCGAAAGTGCCGGGTGTCCCACAAAAATGTCCCCCACTTTTTAATTTATTAAATCTTCGCTTTATATTAACATATTTGAATTGTCTTTTTTCCACAATGTAGTAAATTTGTTTCCTTTTCGAATCATTCAAGTTTTTGAAAATCAGTTTAATAACCACTTTACAATAAAAGATTTACTAAAAGGGATAGAAAAACTAATTTTTCAGAGGAAAAGAATTTAAAACAATATTGATTTTCTTCCCTATATTGTACTTTCCAAAAAAACGAACAAACAAAAAATTATATGAGGAATAAATCATTACCTTAAATAACGCTTAAATAAATAAATTAATTTGATCTCTTTCGACATACCCTTCATTTCTCTCAAGGCAAGTATTACTTCTGGCCACCATTGAACGAAGAGTTTTGCGGATTATTTCACCGTTTTCTTTCAGTTCTTGAAACATTTCTTAAATTCGTTGTCAAAGAATTATTAATGATGGAGGTGATACATACTTGTTCGTATGTAGGATACATCATTGTGAAATTATTTTTAACAGTAGGTATTGAGAAATGAAGAAGAACACCAGTGTTGTTTTTAAAACTTTTCCTTTGAGCAATTAGTTTTTCTGCCCCTTTCAGTAAATCGATCATTGTGAGGTGGTTATTAAACCGATTTTCAAAAATTTAAATTTTTCGAAAAGGAAACAAAATTTACTACATTTTGAAAAAAAGATAATTTAATTATATTAGTCTAAAGCGGATATATTATCAATTAAAAAGTGGGTATTTTTTGTGGGACACCCGGTATAAGTAAAAAAAGGGGAACGATGCGTAGTGCGCAAAACAGTATTTTCTGACCGGTTGCAAAATTATTTATATCTCTCTTCTCGAGTATTCTAATACTGTGCGACATTAAATAAATTAGCATCTGCATAATGGTACTCTTTTTACTGGTTTCATCTTGATAAACATGTAATATGAATGGTTCAAGTTGAAATTACATTCGCAATTCCTGGTGATTTGCGAGGTGAGAAGTTGAGACAGGAAATAAACACTCAGAATTCATCATTTCAAATTTATTTTAGTTTATACAACTTTTATAGGAAATGACTTGACAACTTTATGAGTGCTCCCACCAATGGTATTTGCGCGATCATTTTATTTCAATTTTTTAGCTCTTCTAGCTCCCGCTGTAGATAAAAAATCCATCGCCGTAACAACTGATAAAATTAAGTTCAACTTTTCTCCAAGCAACGTTTTGGTTCTAACAGCTGACATAGCGCTATTTAACTGCGTGAACGTTAACCAGCTTATTTATATAATTAGAGACAACTCAAGTAACTCGCACCATGCACCTTGGCAGTGATAAAATATAACGAATCAGTATAATTCGGTAGGAATTGACATGACCTCGGTCAAATGTCACTTGAATAAGTGGCCAATAATATTCTACATGAGCACCAACACGACCACCACAAATGGCACCTCACCTCCAGGCGAGGCAGTCCACCGCCTGATGCCTGCTGCCGCTGCCGCTGCCGCATCTGAGGTGGCGGCACTGACAAAGCTCTAGTTTGGTGCGCCGCCGTAGGCGTGTAGGACAGCTATATATGTATGAGGACTGCACATAAATTCATGGTCCTGGTGAAAATATGCCTTTGTATTGATCAGCATGACTCATGTTCTCATCTCAGCTTGGGAATGACTAGATTCATGAACTTCACATTGGAGGAGTGGGTGGAGATTTTGAAATGTAGTAGTGTTCGGTTATACGTCAATTAAACTGAAGATGAATTTCAATTCGACTGTGACCTCCACGATTCCATGAGCTTTCATTGAAGGATAATTTAAAGTGAGTAATTTCAATTTTAGAGTTGTTATGTGTACTTCTGTCGATACAGAATGAGTTTAAAAATCCTGTAGTTGCGTAACTTGGATTAGTGTGGTACGTGTTTCAGTGATTCATGCTTGACTCCACTTGGAACCACGGTATACAAACAAATGTTCACAAAAAACAACAATGCAAATCGAATAATATTTTAAAACACACTACATTTCAAAGTTGAATATTATTAAGGATTGGTTCGCTCCATGAACAATAAACGACATAAACATTAAAAAACTACACTGAAGAAATTAATACAAATAACAACGGGTTCATTCTGTGAAAAAATTGAAAAGATCTCGAATCAAAAGTATCATGTATTTGAGATTTTTGAGGGTGTAAGTTAAATTTTTGTAGCGGACACCGTAGAGTTTCATTTTCATTTTCAGTTCGTCCCTAAAATGTGGTACGTACATGGTGTTGTAAAGACCTATTATCTAGAGCAATCTAAACTAAATTTAATCGACTTTACCGAAAGTCGTTATTCAACATGGTTTGAATTTTATAGTATACAGCATTCTACAGAAGGCCGTTCATAAAATGCAAAATTAAATCAACTGCATTGGATGGAGTTACTCTTTTTTGGAAATAACTTAAAATGAATTTTCATTTAATTCAACTTATCTCTTGATATGACTTCGCAAATTAATTGCGTTGTGTGAAGATAAGTGCTGATGGAATTAATCCAGTATATTCTCATGTACAAAGTTTGCTAACAGAGGAAACCCGGATCTCTGATTTCATTTTGAATAGTTCAGTTTACTGAATTCCTATAATGAGAGCTACGTAAACTGACACGGGACATAGTCAGAACAAAAATGCCCCTTTTCAAATTCAATCTCAAACTTTCTAGGTGCCGATTACCTTTAACCATTTTGCTTGGTAAAAATTTAGTGGCTCATGCAGAGCTTCCTGCCACGAATAATTCCGCTTTACAAACTTCAGATAATCAACGCCATCCAGTAGCTACCAACTCATACTTTTTATGTACTTTAAGTTATATTTCAAAATATTTTAAGTTTCAAGTGGTTCAAGAAACGATTTTTTTCATTTTAAATCACTGTTTTCAAAGTTATTACAAACCTCTTATAAACAAGTTTCCAAACTCTACTTGTGAAACGGATGTGGTTTAAGTTTTCATAGCCTTACATATACATGGACTATACAATTTATTTACTTCTACCCTTCACTTTTCCATGGCGCAAGAGGTCAGGCATCACTCTCTGGACAAATAAGACCCTGGTTCGCTCCCAGTCAGACTTTCTTAGTATCTTCACCATAGGATGAGCAACCACTCCGGTGATTACAGCAAATGAAGAAAAAGGGTTGAAGAAATCTCTTATATTCATTGAGCCTGTTCTTCAGTCACCTGATCCTTCACGTTAGTTTAAAACAGTTAATGTTAAACAGTTATTTCCAGGGCAAAGCTGCTCAGTCTTATTTTTTTTAGATGCCCCACCGAAAAAGTTAGACTGAGCAACTTGGCCTTGGAAATATTTTTTCACCATGAACTGCATTAAAGTAACATTAAAGTAACGAGAGGAATCAGGTTTTGCTCGTCACTGATTTAATTCCTCTCGTTAGTTTAATACAGTGTGATTAAGGATTTTATTCAGGGCCAAGTTTCTCAGTCTGACATTTTCGCCGGGGCATCTAAAATTTTAGCCGTCCAAGTATAGGGCAGCTAAAGCCATATCATCGGAGAAAAAGTTAGACTGTGGTCGGTGCTTTTATCTAAGGGTGAAATGAATAATTTTTATGCACTTCAAGTATTAAGATAAAGTTTTAAGATAAGTAGAGAGATTTAGGACAATAATCGGCCAAATTTTATAAAACGAAAACCCTTTTAACTGAAATTTACCAAGAATTTTCATCAGTTTATCGCCCTAACGTTAATGATACTTATTTTTATTTTTTCTCGCCTAAAATAAGTTAGAATTTGTTTAAATTTGCGTTTAGTGACTGATGGAGGTAGCAATTCAATTCAGAAATGTAGCATGGGACTATTTGTTTCACAGTTGGAAAGTTTCTTGCTTTTCCAATAAACATTAAGAACCTAAAGATAACATCAGTTTTTTATTCGAAGATGAGAAAGTAAAAGCAAAGAGCATCATTAGAGTTATTTAAAATGCATTGCATGATACTGAGAATTTTATTACTTGAATTCTCTTTCTAGCAATGTCAAAATTTCACTACTGAAGAGGTCAAGAAGCCAAAAAAAAGACTTTTGCAGCACGATTGTAATATTAAAGCGATCAATTTGAAGATATTTATGAAACTTTGTGCTCGTAGTTCTCGTGAAATCGATTACCACAGAAAGTAGAGAAAATAACTTGTACATACAAATGATTGGAGAAGAACACTACAAATAGCTTCACTGAAAAACCGAAAAAATACCTCGGTCTAATGCAGAAACGTTTAAAGTTGCATTATAAAGCCGTCAGTACCATCAACAGGAACGCATATTTACAAGCCTGTGCACTAAGCTTCAACACTGTACTGGGGCAAACTTCCATGCGCATCCACTGATTATTGCATCATAATCAAAGAAAATCTCGGTTAACTCGACAACAAAGCAAGACGAGAGCGTGGCGCGACAGAGGCTCACCCTGACCGACAGCGCGGCGCGTGCCGGCAGTTAGCGGAGCTGCGCCGCATAAAGAAGGCCTCTAATTATCTCCTACTGAGGCCATGAACTTTACTCTCGGCACAGACGGGAAAACTGAGTCCATAATTTCCTTTAAAAGCCTTCACTCGACCCCGTGGGAAGGAAGAGGGACAGAAGATCAGGGTCGTCACGAGGCCCAACGTTGGATGGTTAACGAAATTTGCTTCTCGTTTTGTTCGCTCGCGCAACTTGATGCAGGCGAATGAAAGCTTGCAGAGGGCGTGGGCTTTGTTCTTGCTCGTTGTCTCGAGGCACGGGAATATTCAACGAGTTTTCCTACCAACGAAGGCATATGGAGATTGAAAATTTCATTTCAAAATAAGCATAGAAAAACGAGAAGCATCAATTTATATTAAATAAATAATAAAACTAAATTAAAATCGATTTGAAACGAACGCGTTCTCATATTCATGAGGTGAGGTGTTTCACTGCCTGGAAATCTTTACGTGAATAGTATGAGCGAAGGAAAAATGTACTCCTTTAATGTCATGCATGCAAGGCCATGAATATCAGTCAATAGCAAATTCATCAATAAACTTGGTGAACATGATTAATACACAAATTTTTTGCTGCTTCAATAATTTATTCAAAATCTCTTTCATCGCTCGACTTTCTCCTAAATGAGATTAAATTCAATTATTCAGTTCATGTAAAAGTGTTTTACTATTATAAAGCAATACTGCAGCCAACCTCAATTCATTAAAATAAATTTCTCATCATTGCGCTTCTAAATGACTTCAACTCTGAAAAAGTACCGTGCAAGCTTTTAAGCGATAGTTTTCCTCTACGTTCATGATCTGGTTGATTCATCCACAAGAAGTACGCTATTGATAGATTTTTTCAATTTGCATTCAGGAGGAACATTTTTACATATAGTTTGGCGTCAAGTTAAACATTCTTCTCAATAATAATTCATAGTGATTTCACCCTTCAAACCTTCTCGTCGCACTAAATTTTGACACCAGTTTGTCACTTCACTCGGAACACCCTCCCTATGCATTATGAGAATACAACTTGCCATTACCCATCCCTCTGCTGGGCTGAGTATACACGTAGATGGGCTGTTCAGTGCACTCGTCCCTTCAAAGATGATGACAGCAACCATTCTATATGTCGAGCAGCATCTGTTTTTCTACTAACGAGCCTACGTATGTGACAAATCTTTCGTCCTACATTAGATATTCGAATGAGAACACAAAATTTTGCACTGCATAGAGCAACTTGTCTCAAAACCAATATCCAACAAAGCACGAAAATCATTTAATTACGTTGTCAAAAATATAAAAGTTTTACTTTTAACTCTATGAATTCAGTTAAATCCAATTTTGCTGGATAAAATTACGCATCGCTCAACCTAAATATACGGAAATGAGGTAGTAGTAAAACGCCAAATCTCTGAAATCTCTCACACGCCGATTTAGTCTACAAAAATTAATGCATAATTCTTACCATAATTCTTACCATTCTTTTAGCATCTTAACACCTGTTAAGATGCTCAAATAAAATGAGCATGAAAAGGACGCGAATTCGAATTCTTTCCGCATTGAAAAGGTCATCTTAGTGTCAGGTTATCATTCAATTGCTTTTGCATGTTTTAAAAGTTCTAGTGATATCTGGACCAGTCATCCATCCGTGACGCATGAACGTATCTTGCCCGCAGGCGACGCGCGACGCGATCTCCGTCACGACGTCGATGGTGCGGGCGACGTTCAGCGAGTCGTACGCTGCGGCAGCTGCGGCTGCTGCAGCAGGTGTAATGCACAGCCCTGCATCTGCAGCAGCTGTAGCTGCAGCTGCAGCCTACCTGCACCCACACCACTATCTGCCCAAGCCTGAAGCCCATTTCATGTTTCCCGCACCTGGTGAGAGCAGCGAGCTGAAGAATAGCAGTTTTCACCTTTTACTATTTTTCTTACGCATTTACTCGACATGACTGAAATTTCTAAATTTTGTACGGGTGGAATGATACTATATGTTGTGCTTAACTGATTAGTTTGAGCTGAAAGTCAAATGTTTATTCCTTCCGTTGAAAATGTTTCATCAGCATTAGTCCAGCAATGCCACCGAAAGTCAAATTTTAGGTGTACAATATTGCACTCAATTTGTGTCTTGTCGAAATCAAGTGAGCCGAAGTTAACAATTTTTACACCAGGCAAATTACGCGCCATCCGTACTTTCAATTTCCGCTGATGTGCAATATTTGCAACTATTTTTTGCGCCATGCATGTTAAACACTCCTCCCACTAACCACTCATATACAGCAATTTCACACGTGGAACCATCACATTATACACATTCAACACAAACTTAACACTTCACTATGAGCACATTCCAACACGCGTTATGAGAATAAAACTTACAGTTTGAGAATGAAACTCGGCAACACCCGTGCCTGTGCAGGGCTGAGTTTCGGCGGGCTGTTCGGCGGGTCGGGCGGGGACGGGTCACTGAAGGCGTGCCGGCGGCGCAAGGCGCGGACGGTGTTCAGTGACCAGCAGCTGACGGGGCTCGAGAAGCGCTTCGCCGCGCAGCGCTACCTCAGCACGCCCGAGCGGGTCGAGCTCGCTAACGCCCTCCACCTCTCCGAGACGCAGGTGCTGTGGTGCTGCTGTGCCGTAGTGTGGTGCTGTGGAGTGGTGCTGTGATGAAGTGTGGTGCTGCTGTGCCGTGGTGTGGTGCTGTGGTGTGGTGCTGTGATGAGGTGTGGTGCTACTGTGACGTGGTGTGGTGCTGTGGTGTGGTGCTGTGATGAGGTGTGGTGCTGTGATGAGGTGTGGTGCTGTGATGAGGTGTGGTGCTATGTTGTGGCGTTGTTCTCTGACACTATGCTATACTGCTGTGTTGTTGAGCGGTTGTGCCGAGTTATGATGCTGTTCTGTGGTGTTGTACTGCGCGAGGTGCTGGGCTGCGTTGCTCTGGTATCGTTCTGTGATGCTGTGGTGCTGTGGGGCTGTTCTGTGGCATTGTACTATGCGGTGGTGCTGTGCTGTAATACTGTTCAGTGGTGCTGTGTTGTGTTGTGGTGCTGCGTTGTTTTGCTGTGCTGTGGTTGTACATTGTGTTGCTGAGCTGGTTACTGTGCTGTGGTGCTCCATTCTGACATTGTGCTGTAGTGCTGTTGTTCTGTGGGGCTGCGGTGCTGCTGCTATGCCATCACATTTATAGCACACAGGTCAAGAAAGGAACATAAGCTACGGCATGCGCTCTAATTGCTGTATTCCTCGCACTTATGGATTTATTTGTAGTTAAATTTGTATTTGTTGATAATTGATAACTTCTTACTTATGACAGACATCAGTCATTGCTAGTTATCTTCTGTAAGTGAGTACAGAACTCACTTACTAAACGTGTGACTACGCACTTGCTGTTTCGCTTCATTGGATGATGGACCGTGCACATTAGTTATATGCTAACCGACCGAAACAGGATGAACGGACCGGTCAAGTGTTGGACCGGGTAAATCAGTTGTGTGTTAACGATGAGGTATAACAGGGATGGGTGCAGCATTCAGTCATGTAGTACTGGTGCTACATCTACTGGTTTGCCAGCAAAATTAGCAGCATTTGCCAAACTAGTGTGTGCATCCCTGGCACCAGCAGCAGTACAACGGTCCCTGCTATTTGCCTTACACTAGCTCCTATTTTAGTAGTTTTCTTTAGAGGTTTACGGTATTTCTCAACAGATTTTGAAACTATGGAGTGTGTCTTGACTCGAAAATGATCATAAATTCCAGAACTTTCGATTCAGACATTTGTTTTTCAAGCGAGGGTTTGAAACGCCTGTTTGCTGTTTGCTTTTCCTACGCTGGTTTCGTTTGTTAATTTTTAAACCGCTTTGTTCTTTTGACGGTTTTTTCTAATTATTTTTGATCCAAGCTGATTTGGATACGCCAAATATTTTGAAAACAATGATAATCAAACGCACTCTACTGAAGTGATATTTTTGCATGAAGGTCAAGACGTGGTTCCAGAACAGGAGGATGAAGCACAAAAAGCAGCTCCGGAAACACAGCGAAGGCGGAAGGTCGTCTTCCATGGACACATCTTCCCCCACTCCACCTGCCTCCCACCACTCGCCCCCCCACCATGGAGATGAAGATCAGCTCACCCGCCCCCAACTCCATCTCCACCAGCCCTCCCCAACTCTGCCCCCATCCTTCGGCCCCCACTCCCCCGTGCCAAAGATTCACCTTAACCACCACCCAGGGCTTCACCCGCCGGTCGCGCACGACAGCACCCAACCAAGTCAGCAGCTGCTGGAGTCCCCCATGCGGGGGACCAGTCGGAGCACTCCGTCCTACCCCACCCTCATGCTCGAGCGCTCCCCCACGCCTGAAGGTAGCATGCTGCCCACTCGTAATTTTTTCATTGTAAAGTTATTTTGTATCTCTCAGCTATGATAATTAATTTTTTCTTGGTAAAGTTTTTATCAGACTTGTCCGTTTTCAAAATTGAATCCCGCTTAATAATACACAGTTTGTTGCTTCGCTGGTTGATTGCTTTGTCTATCCATCTCTACTCGCACTCTGTAAACAGGGTACTTCAGCGTCTCGTAGTAATGACTGTAAAATGCTGAATTACAAGTTTTCGTACAGATTGAGTTCCACTTCGATGTTGACCTTAATCAAAATTACAGAAATCGAACGCCAAAAAGGAAATGCATTTAAACAGCTTGTATAAAAAAATTTTCATGTGCGAAGTATACCTTTACATGAGTCAAATAAAAACTACCATCATATATGACGACGGCAGTACACTAGTTAGATGATGAAGAGCACTCTTTATCTGGCCTGGGTTATGAAATCCTGAGTGCTCTTTATGGGCAAATTCCGTTTGAAGAATTCTAAGTTTGACTAATTTATCGAAAGAAAATGTTAATCCATCAACCCTGATATATCCGGGGAGTATAAAATGAAAACATAGAATTAAGCAGTTCGTTAAACGGGAATAATTTTTGTTATTTCGGATAAAATTTCATTTCATTCAATCTGTTTTAAATTCTCCTATTAACTTTGAGAGTGTGAGGGTCAGGAATGTCGTTATAAGGGCGAATCCAACTGTTCGCATATTGTACGAGTTTTTAACTTGAGGATCAAAGCCAGCAGTGGCGGCGTCGTTCTCTGATATTATTGCTCTCTATGAATTGTCTTCGATCTCAACAGTCTTGGAAAAATTTCCTAGGTTATAACTTGGATCTGCATCACTCGAACCAGCCGTTTAATCTGCAAAAAAAAATTAACAAAAGAAGTTCGAGCTGCGAAAGATCAAGCTCATGAGATGTACATTTTGACGTATAAAAAGTGTTCAGATTATGTGAAAAAACCAAACGTATTCCCCTTCACTCTGCAGATCCCCCCACCCACTACGGTGGCCGCCGCTCCCCCTCGGAGCTGCACAGTCCCCCACCCTCACGGCGGGTGCTGGAGAGACGGAGCGAGTCCGACGGTTCGCGGTCCGAGTACGAAGAAGAGATCGACATCGTCGGCACGCCATCTTTTGGCCACCACCGGCACTGAAAAATATCCGGACAACTTCGTTAGCGTAGATGAACTTGTTTATAGTGAGCATGCTCAACTTGTTTTGTCACCTTTGGCAGTAAAAAAAGTAATGTCAGCATACAGTATTTTTTCGGGAGAGATGTTGTGGAAGGATATTGTCTACTTGATAATTATGCCGGAGCTTGTTTCAGAAAATGTAAAACATCGACGGATACGCGTCTTTCTCACTTAAAGCTCCAATGCGCTGTTTATGCTTCACGGTCATTGAATAGTTGGTAGCTGACGTCCTATAACCAAAGTAAACTATCTTAATTCATATTTAGGGAGAAAGAATTTGCTCGGGTCTGAAAATGCAACGGAAAAATTATAAAATTTTTCGAAACTTGAATTTAGTTAACAATTGTATGTCATTGATTTTCGAAATAGCACACAAATTCGTCGAAATTTAAAATAACTTGTACGCAAAAGATTCGAGTAAAAATTGTGACCCTTTTTGTATTAAGCTCGAAACCTAACCAAGACTGGCAAAAAAACATCGGGCGAGATCTTATAATTTTTTATAGACTGCGAGTGTTAACTTCTTGGGAGGATGACTGAACACTTGTTCCGACTATTGTAAGCTTGGCATTGCTTAAGACTCGAAATGAATTCCACTGAGAAGACTTTGAATACATTTTTTGCTAAAATAAAATTGCGAGCTGTTATGAAACTAAAATTGAAAAAAATCAAAAACACTCCTGATTGCTGAAACCTTTGAGCGTGGTGTTTTTTTTACTCTCTGTGTAAATATGGTATGAGATCACTGTTTTACAGTGCTGTGAATGTCATTTTTTCATTTTGAGTAGGTATTTTATACGTTTCTTCTGTGTCTATTTCTGCACTGTACATACATCTCCCGCCTCAATGGCGCTAATTGTTTTGTTATTTCTTTAATTTATAGTTCTTTATTGAAGAGGTACAATGTAAGAAAGCGAACTTTTTTTCATATATCTTCATTCACGGTCAAAAATGACTGGCGGCAACACTTGCACCAAAATACCTTCTTCTGTCGTCCTGTACTTTTTAATTGGGGTAACAAATAAGAATTTAACCCAGATTCTCGTACATCTATCCCAACCATCTACTCTCAAATATTCGCTTGACCTCTCTGAAGTATTTGCGAATGACAGAGGGTTAAGGCCAATTTTTAGATGTGGAAATTATAGACCTTGCTGCGAGTTTTGGGTGTTGAAGACAGACGCACTCTGTTTGCTTTGTATGGCCTGGATTTGTGGTACAGCATTTTGCGCATCCTTTCATGTAATTACAACTACAAGTCACAAATTTCAGATGACATCAGGCCTCAGTTCAACCGCAGCCATAAGAAGGTACTTCAATGCTTACAATTTACTTTGAAAATGATGGACCTTGCCAAAAGTGAACATTGGTAATATGAAGTGACAAAATGAGGAGACTTTCCAGTTCCTTGTTTCCGATCTCTCTGCACTACATTCCCCAGTGTACAAACGAACCTACTATGTAGGAAAGTAAAAACGTTGTTTGACTTTCGGTGATGTTGTCACTGAGTTATCATATAAATGTACTGCCGCTGAGGAAATTATTTAGCTGCTAAAACATTTTTATCACAACAATACCAAATCAGAGTAAAACTGTTGCCATTTTCATCGGAATCTCATATTGTGCTATGGTGAATAAACTGAAAACAGAAATGTAAATAGCGGACTTGGTATTTTTCAAGTGTTTATTTCATGAAGACTATTATAGCGGCAGAGTTATAGCAAAAACAATGCACCATTTCTTCGGTGGTTGAAAATGACGATCTTCTAAAATTTATTTGTTTGTTTCTTTTTCCTTGGAGTTCATTTTTGGAATTTCGATTTTTTATCCTACTAATTCGGTGGAGTCATGGCTTCGCTTAGTTTTTATTTTTAACCCTCAGGACATTAAAGGAAGCTGTGTTACTCTTAAAGAGACAAACACTGAGCATGTATGTGATCCGACCAACTGTTAAGAAAATTGTAGGTATCACTTTTCGCTGTGTACGATACAAGTCAAGACAAGGCCCGTTACAGACAAGGCTTTGCTTCCACTCAATGGGTCGAGCTGCCGGCCAGAGAGCACGGAGGTGTCGCAATAAGGTTGTAGCGAATAAATCAAATAGTTTAACGTATAGAAAAAATGATTCCCTTAGATAAGCCTTCGTGCCAGCTATACACCGTCTTAAGAAGTTGTCACGTGGAAGTTCACTAAATTCCTAATTCCTCCTTTCGTTTCCCAGTCAGTGGGTCCAAGAAAACCTCAGTACAACAACCCACCCACTCTCCTTGCTAAAAAAACTAAAAAAAATCACCTGCGCTCGTGGTGTTTATGATCGGACTTAAGGGTCAAAGAGTCAAAGAGCTTACTTAAACGTTATCATAGGGTTAATTAAATATCTTAAATAATTTAGTGTCCCAAACTTACAGACAAACCATGACCTCGTTTGGAGTTGCAACAGCGTTCCAAAGACTGATAAAGCCGAACTATTTAAAGCTTAAGGTGGATGATGCCATCCCTTATCATTCCAAAAGGATCATAAGTCCTCAAAAACACAGCTTTAAAATACACGAATTTTATTTTCCCAGACTTTGTGTTCTGAAACTCATTTCCGAGAGGCGACTAGCTCTTATGTTGGTGACAACTGATGCCAGTGTCGTGCTGACGACTGTCGTTAAAATAACGGCTTTATGAGTGAAAAACTCAGCTCTTTTCTCACTCAGAGTCATATTTCTGATGTCGTGGGGGACGTGTGATGGAGGAAAATAATACTCGCAAAGTTTTGAGTTTCGCACGAAAATATAAAATCGCATTCCTACTTGTAAAACGCGATTGCCGATCAGTTCTTAATTTTGCAGCGCAGAATACTCCATCCTCTGTCATGGCTGGCATGAGCAGGTCTGGTATAAGTGCGTGAATTTGGGCGTTACTGATACTATGATGCAATGGCAGTTACGCATTATAAGTTCCGGTGCTGTGTAAGCTTTCATGAGCAACGAAAAATCATTTTTAGTCATTCTTTTTGTTCCGAGTTAAACCAACTTTCAACTTAAGGGAGAAGAACCAGTAGTTTTCGTCTGCAACTGCAAGGCCGTAATGATAGCTGGAGAGTAATAACCCTTTGATTATCACTTATTCATCATTACTATCATTTTCAAGTGTTAAAGCTTAGTTCCTACTTAGTTAGACAATAACTGCAAAAAAAATCGGTGACGTTTACGTGTCTCCACAGTGGCGCAAAATTTGAGTCACGCTTGAAACAGCTCGCTATGCTTGCAAAAAAAGCCGTAAGAATCGTTATAAGACGAAAGGTGAAATAAGAATGATGAATAAAAGACAAAAATATTAGTGCAGAAGGTCGGGTACACGGCACTCAAACCTCCAAAACAACAGTAACAGAAGTAAAGCATGAAGGATGAGTTCTACCCAACTATCAATATAAACCCACTACAGATTCATACACCAAGTCGGCTGATTCTGTAGGTTTTTCCTTGATCAACCGAAAACTTTAAGGTTTTGTCTAGAGAAAGATAAACAACTGTTTTCAAACAGTACTGAGCCATATCGTAGAAGTTATGGTAAAAGTACAAAATACTGTTTATAACAAACACTTTTTAACCATTACGCGAAGAGAAGTGCTTTGGAGGAAGTGCACATGGTCCATCGATATAATTTTCGTCATCAAGGAAATTTGACGTAAATGTTCAGGTCTTCTTGTTGCAGAGTTTGACTCTGATGCTATTTGAGCCTTCACAAGTATCTGCACTTTAGCCAGCGAACTCAAAGCGACAAAATCTTGTTCTAAGCTGCATCTATTTCAACACTCTAGCTACACACTGTGTCCTAAACTGGTGCCGAGGCAGCAGTGTCTCGCCACACACACATCAGAAGTTAAGGTCACAGCTACGATCCTTCATAAGGTGTCGCTGGCCTACCAGAGCACACTGTGAGTCGCATAAAAGTACATTTTTTTATGAGCAATACGAAGTAATATATTTTGAATTTATAAATTACTGTGTGCATAATTTTCCTGAAAATTTATCTATCTGCTGTTCAGGAGTTCAAACAACGTCAAGAAAATGTGCGAAAAAATTTTGAGTTATTTAAAAACGACTGTTTTTTCAACAACACAAATGATCTTTTAAAAACGATCATTTAAAAACGACTGTTTGTAAACCTTAAGGGAAGTTCGTACTTCTCGAGCAATGAAACTAGGCGAAAATGAAAGCACGAGTTAATGTGATCTCTTTCCTCAAATGGCCGGTGTTTCTATATTCGTTCGAGAACCCTAGTTTTCCGCGTGTGGATGTAAAAAATATATTGTGGTGAACTTAAACTTTCCGAAACTTGCATCTCGTGCTGTTCTTTTCCTCACGCACTACGAGACTTCCATTTCAGTCACATTTGTTACTCTTGCTCATGCACACTTCTTTTAGTACTGGCTGCTCTAAATATTAGAAAATAAGAATAACTGAAAGGTGTTCATCAACGTCTTCATGACAACTGGTTTCACCTTGGGGACACGCGCCACATGAGCATTCTACACGTTAATTTAGTCTTAAAATGCTGATGAAAATCCAAATTTAACACTCTCAAAGGAGTATAATGTCGATTCAAGCGAAAAACATCTCTGTTGGGCTAAACTAAATAGTCAATTTAATTTAAATTTAATTTCAAAACTCTGTCGCGATTACAAACGACTGGAAAATACCTCGGGATGCATGACAGCTCTCATATATCATCGAGCGACCGAGGGTGGGGGGACCGCCTGGGCTTCCGTCATTTTGTCACAATCTCACCAAAATAACTTGCTCTAACACAGCAATCCAAAGACTGAGCCAATTATGGAAGTTTCGTAAATGTAATATCTGTTTCAAAATATCCGTGTATTAGCCTTGTTCTCTGTAGAAGCACAGATCAGCACTAGCACGGTTCATAGCATTGTACTCTATTTTGTACCTGATTTGATCAGCCGTTGTGTCGATGAGAGGCCTATTAACTAGGGATGTAAAACACGCTAGCACAGTTCAAAATTAAATCCGTGAATTGCAACTAAACATAAGCACCAAACTAAGTTATTCAAACGAAGCAAATTTGCAAGAGAAAATTCGCCTTTGATTTTAGAAGCGCTTCAATTTAATCGAAAGTTACTAAACTTTATGCGCCAATCAAGTAGCGTATTAAGGGATGAAAAGTCGAAAGTGAACCAACTCTCTCTAATTCTGAACTAATTGCCGCAAAAATGTCTTGCCGATCGCTGCATTGACTCGGTAATCTCCTCTAATGAAGCTAATACCAGTTAATAATACCCTACTTTGTTCCAAACCAAACGCCACCTCGGTCGGCCGGTCGCAGCGACGCGGTGGCGAAGCGCTGCAATGCTATTCCTACGGGGGACCGCTTCTGATGTTGGCCTACTCGCTGCCGCGCTGCTGCGCAACTTTGTTTGGCTAATGACCCCCAAATTGAGGCCATCCTAGTCTAAATCTTTTGTAGCAAAAACGTGTTTCTGCAATTACCGTCTCCTTGACTGCATCACTTGCGCTGTCACTGCCTTACAACGACTGCGAATCGCTCGGGTCTTGTAAATAACAACTCCGACATGCTTAGCTTACTGTAGCGTGAGTGGAACTTGAAGCTCGCTACTTTGGGGCGAATCTAGGAAGAAATTAAGAAAAGTCGGAGATCGGAGGAGAGTTTTGTTGCTTTCCCAAAGTGAAAACTTGAGCAATCTGTTTCATTTGGGTGCAAATTGAATCTCGAGACTAAATTTGTCAAAAACACATGCATGGCACTTGGAGACGACAGCATTAATTATTAATGGAGACAGATTTTGCCTGAAATTATTTACCATTGCCTGTTAATGTTGAAAAGTGTCGTTATCCTGATCACAAATGTTCCGAATGCAGTAAATTTCTAAATAAACTGGTGCACTGAGTTTTTGAATTGAATGCCAGCGATAAATTTCTGAGCCCTATTTTTTGTGAGACAAAAAGCACGCTGAAACGTGCTCTAAAATATCTACATCGCGTAATAAGATCCACTAATGCAATCTCCTGAGAATCTCTCTGCCTAATTTGTAATTTTTCAGCGAATTAATTCTCAGGAATACGTAATTCGTGAAAATAACTCTTCTTAACAAGTCTAAGTTTTATTGCCGCTAGAGGAACAAATAATTTCCGAACACAGGCCTGATGAGAGGTGTCAAAACTCTACGGTGTTTAATGCCAATATTTCACTTACTCCACTCATATTTTGAGACTGTAGAATAACTTCTTTTAAACATGTTTTGACTTATGAAGTAAGATTCATCAATACATGCATAAACTAAGTCAATATAAAATCAAACTGTTAGAACATTCAGCCGGCGTACGGGCTCATTTTCTGTTTATTTCTCTGCTTTTGGTCCATCAAATTCTTCCAGAGAGGCCATGATGGCCGCCTCTGTTCCTGCCAACTCACTCTTCTACGTCGACGGCTCTTGTAAGAAGCCACGCTATTGGCCCCTAATGAGATGAAGGAGGCATTTGATTGGTGAGTAATGACGTATTGAAAGCGCGCTAGTTGCCGCCTAATTGATTTTGCTGACATGTGATTGCTCCGTAATTGAGTTTGGGAGCAGTGCATTATTGGCGGTAGAGGGAGAGGGTAGCGGCTCACTCAGCTCCAGAATTTGGCAAAGATGGCAGAGAGAGCGTCGCGCCAGATCATCTTATCCTATTTTGATGACTGTTCTGTTCCTTCGACATTCCCAAGTCATTTTACCCTTCGATAAAAATACACTGACAGTAATTTTTCTTGACAATTGATTTTTCATAAACTGACTTTTTCGTCTGAATATCCAGAATAAGAAATTGAATAAATTGTACATATTAACTCGGTAGTCTTTAGAGTCAAGCTATCCACACACTCTGCATATCTTCATAGGCCCAAAAGTGTCCGCGATGAATGAATTATACAACAAAATATTTCATCTCAGCCTTCACAAAAAAGTCAGAGTTCCTTAATTAACAAGAGGATTTTCATGAAGTGCTGAATTTTCCCATTTAAATGCAAGCCGTAATTTCCGGAAATTGAGCACTTCATTTCCAAGGGTGGGACTCCATTTTCTTTTGAACACACTCTTTATTTTGCAATTGATTACAATAAACATAATGAGCATTATCGCCTCTCAAGTTTGTTGACCACCGTCACTGCACAGAAATTCCGCATTCCTTCAATAAGAAAAATTCCCGTACAGCGATTGAAGCATTTACAAAATCTAATTATGGATATTGAACTCCGTAGAAAAGCACTGGAAAACATGATAAGAGGTTATAGAGTACCATGCCATGACGCACTGTCACGTGTGGATGTGGTGCATTCTGTGTATTGTTGTACTGTGTGGGTTACTGCTATACAACCCACGCTGTGTGTGGGTTACTGCTATACAACCCACGCTGTGTGTGGGTTACTGCTATACAACCCACGCTGTGTGTGGGTTACTGCTATACAACCCATGCTGTGTGTGGGTTACTGCTATACAACCCATGCTGTGTGTGGGTTACTGCTATACAACCCATGCTGTGTGTGGGTTACTGCTATACAACCCATGCTGTGTGTGGGTTACTGCTGTACAACCCCCGCTGTGTGTGGGTTACTGCTATACAACCCACGCTGTGTGTGGGTTACTGCTATACAACCCACGCTGTGTGTGGGTTACTGCTATACAACCCACGCTGTGTGTGGGTTATTTAGCAGCAAAATTACATATTCAGAACAAAACTATTCAATATACAAACACAGTCCCAAATCCTGAAGGTTCTGGAATACCTCCTGCGACACTCCAGCGCACCGCCTGAGCCACCAGCGCAGCCTCATCATTTCGCTTAAAATTTGAAATGAATTCAACGTCAAGGCTTTGCCTCTTCGTTGCTAACTGAACGAAACATTCTTGTTAATGGAAAATAACAAGCACGTTAATATCTTGAGTAAATGCTCAAGATTCTTCACCGCAGAAATTTGCGATGTTTTTTGCCAACTACAGTGTTTACATTTGTTCCTAATCAAGCACAGCGACTGTCATGAAATCGTACTGTGATATTATGTTATAGCAGGATTTTACGTGAGATTTAATTTTACATACACTGATAATTTGTACTTACACACAGTGTCTTTGCTCTGCACAGTGCGGATAATATCTGGGGATAATAAAAATTGAATACTTTTTTTGTATGTGTAAAAAATTAGTTAAATTATCAATCACATAATTTAGACCCTTATTTGCACACTGATCAATTATTATTCCTCATCTAAATTCAAGTAGTTCTTAACCTGGGTTCAATTGAACCCCAAGGGTTCGGTGAGTCGAAATCCTGGGTTCGGCATGGTACAGGTTGTGCACTAATACAGTAGTAGTTACAAACATATCTTTTGAATTTGAAGAAAAAGCACATTTTATAATTCCAACTACGAAGGGTTCGATGAATGCATGTATGGAACTTGTGGAGCTCAGTACCTGCAACAAGGTTAGAAACCACTGGTCTAAACCTTCAGTCCTAATCATAACCTAAAGTATGCCTGCAAAGCTCGCTGTCGTCCTCGTACATGGAACAAGTCTTCATTAATTTTCCTACACGTAATTGGGTTAGTGCTTCGGGTTTGTGTTATTGTGTCTAAGGAAATGCAGGCTTAGGCCTGTGTTAAGAAAGAAACAAAGAAACCCTCTGGGTTGCGATCAGGCGATGATGACGGCCTTATTCTCTCAATACAAAGCGCGTAATGGGCCAGAGAGAAATATCGCGTCCTGTTGGAGGTGCGACATTATGCCATCCTCTGTTGGAAAGCATACGGCTTGTTTTAAACGGTTTCTCAGCTTCCTAAAACACTGGGGTCAGAATTTATTCAGTACGTAATTTTATGTCTACTTTATCACCGTGTCCAAAAAAACTGGGAAATCTTGCTGTTTTGGAACAAGCACACAGTGTGAGGTGGGTGGCTTTTGCCATCTGCATGAATACAATGTTATTTTTTGAGTCTTGAATATTTTGAAGTCTTCTCATCACGCCTTCATTCTGGTCGTCAAACTTCTCCTGACATGCAGAAATTTCTCATCTGAAAACATGTCACCTGTGAGCGCAACCTCATTGAACGTGCTCAGGCGAACATAGACAGTATTTTTACTTATTACAGGTCTGTGAATTATAGGCATCGTAAATGAGAAATAGTTGAGCTTTTTTGATAACGTTGTTCATATTTTTTTACTCATTCACTTTCCTAAGCAACGTTTGGGTTTGTGGCTACATCTTTGCGTCCGCCTGACGATTACTTTGGCTGCGTTGATATATAATCGTGTGAACAAGTCAAGGGCGACAACGACGAGGACTATATCCGGCAGTTCTAAGTTCATCAGGCCGACGCGGGGTGTAATAAACCGTAAATTTTGCTGCCCGATACAACTGGTCGATCTTCAATTTCGTGTTACCCTCGTGATTTAACCACACGTTTACCACTCGTTTCACTAAACTTGTCCATAAATAGCCAATAACCTTTTGGAATAAAAAACAGTAGACATTTCTACACATTCTTGTACTCATGCATGGGTAAAATAGTAATTAAAAAATCATTCAAATCATTTTGAAATCCAGAAATTTATCCGGCGACCTCATATAGGACGCCAGAAACTCCTCAACCCTCTTCAGTTTTTGCCTCAATGTCATTTTCGGTGCTGTCAGCAGAAATTTCCCTACCTAAGCAGCACCTCCTCGATTTTGACCAGCCTATCGTCATGCGAAAAAATATATCGTCTTTCACTGCGTATTTTTTACGATCATTTTGCAGAATCCGTCTTTTTAATTAATTTTCGATATTTTAGCGCCCAAACCGCAGGGTAAATTCTTTTCAGTCGATTGGCCACGTTACGTCCTTCAGCCCGTAGCTGAGCCGAGGCAGCTGCTCCCTGTGTCGTTATCCGATGACGTGAATTGTGCTGACATCCGACCTTGATTAATGCGTTTACTCCGGTGGGTTGAAATAAATCTAAAATTCAACTATAATTCAACTTAATTTGAACTTTGAACAATTCCAAAGAACAAAAAATTCAGTCGCATAAGATATTTCAAATCACTATTATAAAAGGAGCCACATCCGTCCGTCCGTGCGTCACACCCACCAGCCTGTAGTGTGGGATGAGCGTATCTGTGATACAAGCATCATCAACTCCAGATTATTTTCGATACATTAACCCAGCAGCTTCAGAGTCGGAATGAACATCACGTGTATTGGTAGGTTAGATTAGGTTGTATAGAATATCACGTGTATTGGTAGGTTAGATTAGGTTGTATAGAACATCAGCAGTAGAGACTGAGCAAAGTATAGGTAAGGTATAAGATAGCATAGAAAATTGTGGGAAAGCCATGTTAAAGCTCAGTTGGTCTGCCACTTTATCCCGCTGTCAAAGAAGCTTAATGACTGCTTTTGATAGGAGTTTCACCAGTGCACAAGAGTGTTTCAATCGCGGGTTCTGTTGGATTGAATATATTTGTTTTTGATCCCCAACTAAAGAATATTTTTTAGGAAATTGTCGATTCCAGTCATTTATGACGGATCGCGTATACCAAAAACCCTACACCTCGACCTTCTCGCAGCGCCAGCAGCATAACATCAC
>JACJUY010002214.1:8201-41068 GCA_014220935.1 Platorchestia sp. MABIK
ATTTCGTGCATGAGGCGAGTTGCTGTTTGCCAGTTATTTGTTGCGGTAACAGATGCCAGTTTTCAACCCCTCAAGGGGATACAACTATTGTACCCATTTGAATTGGTGCTCCTTGGGGAAGGTGTTATTCTGAATGGGAAGTTTGGCAGGCTTTCCCTTTGTTAAAGTAGAGCAAGTTTTTGCTTTGTTGCGGGCCATGTTTTTTCGGTTCGCTGTAGTCAGTTTTTTCAGCACCTCTTTCTTCTTCAATTCCTATCTTGTTTCATAGCCTTCCTTCTGAACTTAGACTTCTATGCAGAGGAGGTCTTGTGCGTGAAATCTCTGTGCATAGATTCCACATTTTCTTAACTCCATATTAGATGGTGCTTTCGTTCTTCTCCGCTTTGGGACGCCTTTGTTGAGGATAGGGAGACTTGAACAAACTTGTTCAATCTAATATTTTACTTTGTTAACGGACCAACTTTTTGAGTTTACTACTCCCAGGGAGACAATGTGAGGGCACAAGCTTAAAGTTAAGTAGGCTTTCTTTTTGTTAAAATAACATAGGTTTTTGTTTTGTGACGGACCATCTTTTTTCGGTTCACTACTGTTCTGTTTTTCAGCACCTACTACTTTCTTCTGCAACTTTGGTCTTGTTTCATGAACTCCTTTCTCATCTTACTATTTCTATGCCCTTTCTGCACAGATTCCGCGTTCCCTTAACTTCATACTAAATGGTGCCTTCTTCCTTCCTCTCTTTGGATCTCATTTGTTGAGGATAGGGAGGCTTAAACTAACTAATAAACTAATCTCTGAGTTCACTATTGTTCTTGTTTTTAGCACCTGTATTTTCGTTTTATTTCGTTTCATAAACTTTTTCAATGTTGCCGTTTCTTGTCTATGTACCTGCTGTGGGGACACGCTCGTTGATTCCCCATACCCCTAATTCAATACTCGTTGAAGAATTCCTAGTTCCTCTCCAGGGAACACCTTGATTGTGGTTGTACCTTTAATTGTTGTACGTAATGTTGTACTTGACTTATCTGATCCATTACTTAAGAGACTAAGCATTAGCGCATTAGTTTACACAAAATCAAGAACTCGTCTGAATTATCATTTGTGGAGCCTGAATATTACCCATCATATGTTTTAAATATTTTAAATTCCCAATTAGTGTACATGCCTTTTGATCTTACAGCTCTCCCGATTTTTTTCCTCACCCTCCGCGGCACTTTGAGTGGGTTCGTCTCATCACGAAGAATGAAAGCGAAAATTGTGTAATTAGTATATTTTCAGTATCCATATTTTCTCTATATTTGTGAAAGGAAAATCAACATGGCCGTAGATTTCCATGTCATGGCCATTGGAACTTGAATCGAAAAGCATTGTAAATTGTTTTAGGAGAGAAAATGAATCTTGAAGCACCAACTTCTCGATGAAATGATACATTTATATTCATTAAGAAATAAAAGCTGTCGTGCAGTTTAGTCCGCACATTCGTTGATTTCTCTGCAGAGTGGGGACGCAACAATAGCAGGTCGTGGTTTCTCGTGGTTTCCTGCTATGTTGAGGTAAAGGTAATGTTTATTAAATAGAAGCTGTTGTAACTCTTGAATCTCACCTGACGGAGCTCAGTGTTGAAGGCTTCTTTTCTCTGCAAGGTGATGTGCTTCTGCTCCTCAGCTCCACTCGTCACCTCGCTGCTGATTGAGACATTATAAACGAGTCGAGAACGGACAATTTTTGAACAGAGTTGTGCATTTGGAAAATTTCTCGTTTACAGTGTTGGAAGATGTTTTCTCGTAGTAAATACAGCCATTTGTCCACACATTGTTACAACGTTCCCAATGAGCAGCATGAAAGGTTTTATGGTCATAATTTTAGTTCAACAAACAACGGTTGTGCCCTGTTGATTGCCACGCCCACTGCGAGTAGTCAACTAGCGGCCCGTCCAAATGTGTCTGCTGCGCCCAACATTGCAGGGCAGTTCGTCGAAAGCAATCAAAGCTTCATAAACAATTCGAGCTTGCTCCCTTTCGATGCGATGAACTTCAGATATGAGAGGCCGTTTACCACCCACACAGATTCGGGCCTCCTGCCACTATGTTCTTTTCATGGAATTCCTTCAGTCAGTCCTTTTGAAATTGGAGGCGGTGCCACTGGGTATAGCAGTCAGGTAGAGTCATGTTGGTTAAATACTCCTCAAGTTGAAATTACTCCTAGCTCCTTCTCGCGGAATATACATGCTCTGCCATTTCTTGCTGTGAACTCTCTGATAGGGCGTTCTGAATGTGAATTATCTTCCTGCAACCCTATTCCCTTGTACCTGCCGCCGTTCAGGGAAGAGCATCGCACTACCATAGCAGCAAATTTTGCCCCTGTTCCTTCACTCGTTGTGCCCGTGTCAGATGTGAACTCGCAGTCTTCGTTCCGTCTTGGATATTTCGTCCCTCCTTCTGTACAGAAGGGAGATTTATTCGGGTGCGTGAAAATAGTTTTTTTTTAGTTTGTATGGCCTTGCGGCTCTCAGTAGGTAATCGTGCATTAGCGTGGCCGACATGATTGCCATCGGTTGTACAATTCATCTGTTTTAAGATGGTGTTCGCTTAGCGAGATGTTAAAGTGCGAGTCCATCAATGGTGGAAAATGGAGGGATCCGTTGAAAATAATCTTTCAACGCGTTTTGAAATGTGGTTTCCTCTTTCGCGAGTTCGCAAGGCCCTAAGCTTCGTCATGTTGCACTCTGGTAATGTTTATTCACTATATATCATGAAATTTTCAACGCTGCTCAATAGTTACCCTCGTGACGCATTTGAGTTATTAACGCATGTCGCGAGAGGCTGTGGTGCTTTTAGTTTTAGAGTGAAATAGTTCGTTAATTTACGAGCATTGTTCACGTTTAATGATGTTCTTCCTCAGGCTTTGGGGAACTGACAGTTTCGGGATGTTTAGATGCTTCTCCATTTACGTGTATTGTTCCCCTCAGGGGGATACAACTATTGTATCTATGGGAATTAGCGCTTCCAGGGGGAAAATGTGAGGGCCCGAGCTGAGAATAAGGTAGGTCTTCTTTTTGTTGAAATAAAAGTTTTTTTTTACTATGTTAAGGACCATCTTTTTTCGGTTCACTGCTGTCCTGTTTTTCAGCACCTACTACTTTCTTCTTCAATTTTTATCTTATTTCATGAACTTCTTTCTCAACTTACTGTTTCTATGCCCCTTCTACATAGATTCCTCATTCCCTTATCTCCATGCTAAATGGTGCCTTCCTCCTTCCTCTCTTCGATACGCTCTTTTTTGTAGCGGTTAGGGAGGCTTCAACTAACTCATAATCTTACTCTTAGGTGTGTTGTTAATTTTTCATCTCGTTGAGATGCTGCTCTTTATTGTGGAACCGTTTTGTTGAGCGGATGCGCTGGCAATTCAAACAATCTTGATACGTGGGCAAAAGTGTCGACAGTGAACGCACCTCCAGTTCTCCACCTGGCAACAGCATTTACATTTTATTCGTATGCCTACTTTTTCATTTTAAGTACCCTTTATTGGCTACATTTTCTTGATGCTAAATTCTCCAATAGGGTGACTATGGAAATACCCTTCACGTGAGCGTGGGTCGACTTGCTGCTACTTGGAAATGAAATTTATTAAGTGTACTCGAGAGGGGGATGTTTATTGTGTTGTCCCTCTCCGGTGGGTGCTACTTGGGATCTAATCGTACCGTTCCTTTGTGGAAACTTTGATTCTCAACTGTAAAATCTGTAACACTTGTTGCAAGAATCCGTAGTATGTTTAGATTCGTTGTCGGGTAAGCCATGTTATTCATTCTTATTTTCTCTTATTAGTAGGCTGATGTGCAGTCCAACAGATTTCCTTTCCAGACTTTTTTTTCGTACAACTGAGATGCTCACATTTTTTTTAGCGTTGCCAACCGTGCCAACCAAGGTCAAAGTTTTACGCTTTTGGGGTACCACATTTACTAGAACTTCACGGAATTGCCGTGTTGATTGCCTAATAAGGCGGTAGCGATTATCAAGCTTTGAATAAATAAATTTCATGATGAGAGTAATACTCAGCAGCGTCGGCCATTGATAAATTCTGTGAATCAGCGCTGCTATAATCTACTAACATTGCTGGATGAAACAAGAGTAAGTTACCTTGTAAGTTACCTGCATCTTGATGACCGAAAACTAACGATGAAAATCTGTTGCAGAGGTCTGGAAATCGTTTGGAAGAAACACTTTGCATTGCTGTTCGGACTGCTGGAGGGCCAGTGGCAGCTCGAGCCGACAGACGAGGCTCCCAAGGACGGATTTACGGTCTTCAGGGACATGGCCAAAGTCCGTTTTTCTTGCCAGGTCAGCATTTTCAACCTCGTCATCAAGAGCTGAGGTCCTGAACCTAACTGCTAAACGGTAAACCACGCATCAATCAGACATTTGTAATGGCTAACCATGTCTTACTACAGATGATTGGTTATTTTTAGTTCGTGACGAATTTTCACCACGTAATCTGAGATGTACCGAATGTTAGGTAATGTGGTATAGCTACAGACTCTGGAAATGCCGAAAAATCGGTGCAGCGGGCTGGTAGGGTCAACGGGCCTAGTGTTGGCAGAATGTTAGCGAGGGTGTCGCATACCATGGGGTGTCACTCACTTGGTACGTATTCAAATAGAATGAGCAGTGCACTTCGCCGTTCAGTGTTGGTGTAATGAGGTGTACGAGTACGTATACTGATGGTTGGTTACTTGTCGGAAATGTTGGATTTCCGACAATGATAGTCATATTTAATGTTGCGTACGTTGAATATCACTGCTAAAGTTAAACTTCGGTCGAGTGATTCTTTTATTGGATATCAATGGAACTTTCTTAAATCAATCCTTATTCATTCTACCTTGACTCAAAATATTTGCAAGTGTCTGTCTTGTTGTGAATGTGCTTCTATTGGGTGTGAAAACCGTGTTTTATGTCTAATGCTAATCCACCGGGCGGACAACTCTATTGTCTCTATAGGAATTAGCGCTCCTAGAGGGAATATGTGAGGTCCCAAGATAAATGTTAGGTAGGCCTTCTTTTTGTTGAAATAGAAAAGGTTTGTGGTTTCCGTATGGATATTTTTTCTTTTCACTGCTGTCCGTTGTTTGAGCATCTACTACTTCTTTGACTTTTCCCCTCAGGGAGATGCAACTATTGTATCTATGGGAATTAGCACTCCTATAAGGAAAACGTGCGAGCTGAGAGTTAGGTGGGCCTTTTTTTATTGAAATAAAATGTTTTTGTTACATGAAGGAGCATCTTTTTTCGGTTTACTGCTGTCCTGTTTCTCAGCACTTACGACTTTCTTCTTCAACTCTAATTTTGTTTCATAAATTTATTACTCAACTTACTGTTTCTTTGCATCTTGTGCATAGATTCCGTGTTTCCTTACCTCCATACTAAATGTGCCTTTCTTTCTTTATCTTGAGAGCGCATAAGTTGTGGTTAGTGAGATTTGAACCAACATCCAATCTAATCTATGTATGGGGGCTTCCTTTTCCTTGAATTTTTTTGCTTGAAGCGTCTTGCGTGTAGTTGAAATTAATTTATAGTCGATGAAGATGTAGAAGGGACTAAACGTTCACCAAAAATAGTTTTTTTTTTAACGCGCATACTAGTATCTCGTGAAGAACTAGTAGGTATATTTTGTAATTTCTCTCATCTCGGTGAAGAACTAGTACGGATATTATACAATTATGGGATGTAAAGTATTAATTTCCAATTTTTATCAGGCTAAAGTGTTAGCAATTGTTCATAATTGCGAATGTTTCAACTTTTTGAAATGCGGAATTAATTTTTATTCATAAAATGTCTCATTTGTGTACTTCAACCTCTCCAAACCTCACGAAAATGGATCGTGAATACATATCTTGGCTCGGGGAAAAGATTCTTGTCTTATCTTTCACTTTTTTTTCTCGGCTGATTGAGACTGGACTGTTTATACGCTGCTTGTACAGTTATAATTTTATTAGAGCAAAAAGTGGAAATATTTGCCATCGTGTAGCAAATACAAAATCAGGAAGAGACACATACGAACTAATAGTCATTTCTAGGTTTCAAACTTGCATCGTTCATATCACGAAACTGAGGCAACAATCAAGGCTTTGTTGGAAAAATGTACATCGGGTGTATTTGTGGAATTATAATATAAACCAGCATAAATACGAATGGGTTCATTAATGGTATTATTTCATAATTTTCTACTCGCGATGCGTATCCTGAATAAGCTAATTCGTGATGTTTCATTCTGCGAGATATGATGTTACATTCTGTACTTCAGTGTTGTGCCCGTGCTGGCCGTACATTACGCTGCGCACCTACTTAAGGCCCGCAATCGGTTGTTTGTGTGAACAGCGAGTGGGGGCAAGCGACGTCGATAAGTGTCCTTAACATCGAAGCGCGCGGAATTTGTTTTTCTCTTGAGACACACGCCGCTGTACTGTTCCAATGCGTTGGAAAATTAAATTGAGTCGTTAGGTGGAATGAGTTGTTTTCACAATCATAGTTCGTTCACAAGCAAGTGCGGACTAAAAAAGCAACAAATAGAGGTATTCCAATTCTGAGAGAGAAATGTGAATTCGTGTTATTGAATAAATTGTGGTGTCTGCAATCCAGTACATCTCCTCGGGGGATAACACTATTGTATATTTCCGTAGGGGGACAATGCGAGGTCCTGATCTGAATGTTAGGTAGGCCTTTTGTTGAAATTCCACAAATTTTTATTTTTTACTAATATTTTCGTTCGTTCAACTAGTTCAGGACCGTCTTTTTTCGGCTCAGTGCTTTTTTTTTCATTTCCGCTCCTATTACTTTCTTCTTCAACTTGTCATGTTTCTTAAACTTCTTTTAGTTTTGCCATTTCTATGAGCGAGGTGTGGGACAGACGTTGTGCATGAATCCCCCGTTCCCTTTACTCTGTACTAAATAGTGCCTTCCTTATTTCTCTATTTGAAACATCTTTGTTGAGATTATGGAGGCTTAACCCCATCAGACCTGAGGCCCTGAACCCAACTGTTAAACGTTAACTCACACAATTCAAACACATGGGGCTGGCATTTGTTATGACTTATCATTAGGGTTGACCACGATGGGATGGTTATATTTGGTTTTTGATGCATTTTTTGAAGTACTACGCAAAGTCCCGAGAATTAGGTATAGCGGTGTAGCGGGAGATTCGGAAAATATAAAAAAATTAGTAAAGCGGCAGGGTTGAGCTAATTTAATCTACAAGACGCTCATTATTGAAATCGTTCGTTGCAGTTCTGTTTTAGGGGCTGGACGAGCATGTTCGGCGTGGTGATGTTCTTCTACCGATGGAACGCCACTGACAGACGCGGCGTTGTGCGCTTCTTGCTCATGGGGCAGAGCTGCAACAAGTGCGTGAAGGACGTCTTCGAGACACCCATGTGGTACCCGGAGGAGGCGCAAAAGGTGAGCACTTCATTGAAATTTCAAACGCATGGGAGTGAAAATACGCGATTACGTTTGACACCCTTGTTTTTACGACTGCCTTCTTTGTGTTGTTGTGCATACGCTGCTCAGTAAAGTACCTGACGACGTCGGAGGTGGTGTGTATTCAATGTCGTTCTTTGGGCTAAAAATGAAGTAGTGGGTTCTCGCTCCAAATGGTTTTCGACCTGTGTTGCATGTTGTTGTCTGGGGTGCAACAATTTATTTATTCCACTTGCGCCCGAAGCTGAATTTTTTCTTGGAGGATGTCGCATTTAGCGTGGTTTCCGCAGAATCTTGGATTTCTATTTCATTTTGAGGACCTATCTTATAAGAGTGGAAAATTTCCAATAAAAATCCATCTGCAGATCATAATAGGTGATATTTTTACGTGTTTTGAAATTCATAGAATTCACCAGCTTTTGATGTTTAAATTGTGCGACGCTTCGCTTGTTTCTCCTTCTGAACAAAGATATTGAATTTATGGCTTTAAACCAGGAGGCGATTCAATCGTATTTATTCGAGTGCCTAAATTTCATTTTCGTTAGAGCGCAACTTTTTTTTTTATTTTACCGACTTCCTTGATAAAAAAAAATATATTCTCACTCCAAATATTATGGAATGAGATGAGGTGTGCAATTTGGCAGTGAGTTGTCCAATCGAATTTCGTTAAATATGCACATAAAAACCAATCGTTCGTTTATTCGTAATAAAGTTCTCGAGATTCTTTGTGCTGTATTTGAATGGTCTCGATCTTACGTAAATCAACGAAGAGCTTCGGTGAATAAAGTCGATACACAAAGTTGTGCTATGATTAAAATTTGTTAAGTAATCTGAAGCTGTCCATTGGTACATTTATTCCAGTACGAGCGTCGTATATAAGTCAGAATACTCCTAACTGTTTTCCAGTAGGTTGACTTTTGCAAATGCCCATAGAAAGAAGAGGCGTTAGGAGATTTCTCTTTTGCCAACTTTCGCTATAGACAGGACTTCGGAGCTTCTGTCTTTTCTGCCGACTTTGCTTCTCCCAGCTTTTATACCCCCTTCTCCGCTATCTCTTCTATGTTTTTCAGTCTTCTTCTTTAATTAGCGGTTTCTATGAGCAGAGTTTCCTGTGTGTGAACATTTCTTGTGCATGATTGTTTTATACGGTTTATGCAAAATGGTTCCTTATCTTCGCTCTCATCAGGAAGCCTTCGTTTTGTCTTCAATCAACCTTTATAGAAATAATAATCCATCTATTCCATGGTAAACCGTGTCTTTCTACTATCTCTCTTGAGAATAGCCGTTTTGGTTAGGGAGGCTTAAACGAACTTTTAATCCAATCTCATCTGGACCAGTCATAGGGTGCAACTGCCACGATGCTTTGGTAGAATGGTAGGAGTAAACTTGTTTAGCTTGGAGTACTCGTCACATGTGTGTTGAACCTGGCCGTACATGCGCTGTAATTCCAATGTGACGTGATAAACAGCGTACGCATGAGAATGAGAAGTGTTGATGTGCGTCATTTTAGAATTGAAATTTTCTCACTGCCTTTTACAATTACAGATTCGGCATAGCCCTTTAGGTCCGTGGAGTTTTTTGTCTTATGTATGATTTTTTTCATCTTCCGACTAGAAATCTGATAGCTTGAGGTAGTAAATGGTACAGGGTTGTTTTTGTATGCGATACCGAATCAATGAGCATGTGACTGAATGGCTTGTGAGCAGAGCTAGACTGTTAAAGGTATACGTGAGCGCTTTTCCAGTTATCAGACGTGTAATTTTTCTCAAGCTACATTGGAATTGAAGTAATTTTCATCACGGTATAGTTGATTGCTTGGTTTACATTATTAACCGTTACTTTGACGTATGAATGCATCCTACATAACATGAGAAACGTCTTTTAGCGAAGGTCAAGGGGTATACTTGAAATTGCGAAATAGAGTATTCAAACGCAGCCTGAGATTGCTTTTTAAAAATACATCAGCCTAAGAAACCGTGTGTACCTAAATCAACCCTTCCGACAGGTTATGACAAATCTGTTCTACGATGTCAGCTCGCGGGTGTACGGCCAGCTAGTTCCCCCGTTCAACCGTGACCGCCGCCATGGCCGTCCTCGACACCAACACATAGCCCAGCAGTGTCAGGGCTGCGTCCTCCATCTCTGCAAACCCAAGAAGAAACCAACTAATTCCTTGGAGTCAGAGGACAGCGTGGCCAAAGACAGGAAAAATCGCTCCCTCTTGGCGTCCTCTTCGGAAAAGGTCGAAAGCTCTGACAACGGACCAGGCAATTGTACGACTCCTGATGGCCTGTGCAGAGGAGTGACAGCGCTCGTGGGTTCTGGGCAAAACAAATCTCGCAGGAAGTTTTACTGTGAGGAAAGCCAGGATACCAATGGAAATCAGCAGAATTTGGCGTACTACTCGACCAATATCTATCGTCAAGTCGAAGTTGGTGATGCAGCTGAAGGTAGTGATGCTGACGATGATGTCGAGCGTGATCCTTTGGTGGTCGCTGCAATTGCGGATGTTAAGAAAAGTCTCGCTGAAAGGTCCAGCTACTTGAAATGCCGAAACACAAACTAAATGTGTGGTGATGAAGGGTTTCGATTTTTTGTTTGCGTAAAAATACTAAAATCCAAACTATGTTGAACGGTAATTGTTGCATCAATTAAAAGAACTGACGTAGCTCACAGATACCTTGAGTTAGCACGTTGAAAAAATTGCAGGCAATTGATATCTGGTAGACCTTTGTTGCTAAACAATGAACAGTGTTCTGCTGTAACGAGTAGGTTGTTGTACGGAAAGTTCTCGATCGCTTAGCTATTGAAGTTAATTGCCGAATTGAAATCAAATGGAAGTTCAGTTAATTGTTTAAGGTTAGCGTTGATAGTTAAGATTTATATATTCTTAATAGCTTAATTTTTAGTTCGTAGACGAATAGTCATTGTAATGACGAAGTATTTGCCACTAGACCTGTCTGAGCCACAGGCAAAACGGTTTTACTTCAGGGAGAATTTTGGTTTTCATTCTGTTAAGTTCAACAGCTTGAGAGAACGAATTTAATTCCGAAAGGAGAATATTGGATAGAAAAGTTTTAATTCATGAGAAATTTATTCAACGGACACAATTTAAATCTTTTTCGCGATCGCATTCAGTTATTTGAAAGTGTTGGGTGCATTCGACTACGTTTATACCTAAATTGATCGCGTTCTGGTTACGCGCATGACCCCTCGCACACCACCGTACAGTTATCAGTAATTTTCTAGTCGTTACTATCACTTGTGTACCTAGTCCTTGTTTTCTGTCTCTAGTCCATCAAAAAGACGCGCTTACTTGTTTTTTTAACTCCTAGCTTGATCTTATAGTTTTGAAACCCTTTTGTTTTCTTGAAGCTTTGGTACAATTTTAAAATACCATAGCAAACCTCGCTTCATCGTTTTTCAGTGGTAAAAAATACTGTCATGCGGAGTGCAAATCTGTTCCACCTGTCGCTCATTTCTTTCAGCACTTTTGAGTAATTCAAAACCAATCTCCTCCTGTGACTTTCAGGTTTCTAATTTTTTAATAGGGTCCCATTGTCAACAACGGACCAATAAACCCCAGCTTCTCATTTCATATGATCTCGCAAATCGTTTAGGAAACCTCGAAAATTTGAATAGTACAGTTTAGTAGTTAAGATGTATCTGCCTTTTCTAGTTTCCATTGTATACGATTTTGTGTGTGGTTGATACTTTCAATTCCAGAATATTTATTTCAATTTTATAAATGTGAATTTCAAAATTTGTTAACATTTTGAGGTCTTTCGCATTTTGTTCTCATTTTCTGTTTTAATTTAAGAGTGAGCCAGTGAAATCTAGGTTTGAAGCGCTTTGGTCGTCTTGGGCTGAAGGTCTGGGAAGCTCATGACATCGTCCTTAGTTCTCTTCAACCAACCCTCGATGAACCATAGCTGCTCAATGTATATGCGCTAAGATGTCAGAAACCAGTTAATTTTTCGAAAATGCATTTCCGTATTGTATAAAAGTTGTTGGTAAAATTTATTTACACGAAAGATTTGAGTAATTTTCTTCTTAGAATCATTCAATATTTTTAAGGGAAGCATCAGTGACGGCGTTACTTTATTTTAATTCTGTAATTCATAGAAATTTTCTTTCAGTCGGGCACCTACAATTAGTCTCGATTTTTGTTGAATTTTGATGTTACAATTTGTCATTATTGTCGTTCGTCTTCATGTTACATTTAGTTGAGCTTTTCTAGATAAGAATGTAAGAAACAGCCTCCCGACGTGAGGCCTCAAAAACTAGTGTTAAGTAACTTAGCGCTTAAAGAAAAATTTATTCATTCATAAGCAGCTGGAGCTTCGTTTCGTCGGAAGTTTCGTTCGAGGCATAAAGTTTATTTTTTATTTAATATTAGTTCTTTTTTATTTTTTCCATTTATAAATGTTTAGTATTATAGTTTTCGTTGCAGTATTGTCTGGCTCACAGCATGTTGAAGTGAAGCCACTAGAGAAAATTGTCGGTCTGCGTCTGAAGTATTCAATTTCGTGGGTCAGTTCCTGCTTGGTTTGAAGGCTTGGAAGTGCGGGCGATCCAAATGCTTCGAGTAGAATTTTAATTGGTTTTCGATGTGGATCCACGAGTATTTATAGTCTACACTTCTTTGCTTGTGTTGAGGTAGAATACGTAACCGTCATTTGTTGTTCAAAATGACGGAAGTTATGCTTCCTATCCACTCAGCCCTTTTCTGGTAGTCGTTCCGAAAAATTAAGTTTTCATGTTGTAATGTTGCTGCTCTAGAATTAATATTTCATCATGTATTAAAAATCTTTCACATTTCAATTGTAGTAATTCTTCAACCTTGTTCAATTTCGTTTTAGTATTTTTACAGCCTGTGCAGGGCGCACGGCCTAAATCCTGGTAGGTAGTATCAGGCATCCAGCTAACACCAGTAAAATTCAGCATTCGTCAGTCCTCACGCTTTCTTTTCTTACCAAACGCCTTCCTATGCACTCAACTTCTCCATTTTCAAGCAATTCTAAGCGAGTTCTACTATTGAATTGCTTTCGTATCGTCAGAGGTGGTTGAAACGCAGTATAATCGATCTTCTAGTTACACGTTTTCAGCGAAGTGCTACCATTACGGATAAAAGTTAGTCCCAGCTGTTCAATTAATTAGATGCTGCCTTCAAGTTCAGAAAAGCTCCAATTTTCGTCTGTGCGAGTTGAGGTTCGCACGAGATGTAGAACACAAAAATTGACGGTACTTGCATTTCGTCACTCCTCAGGAAGATACAACTATTGTATCCATGAGAATTAGCGCTCCCAGGGGGAAAATGTGCGAGGGCCTGACCTGAGAGTTAGGTAGGCCTTTTTGTTGAAATAAATAATTTTTTGTGATGTCAAGGACCACCTTTTTCGGTTCACTGTTTTGTTTTTTCAGCACCTACTTTCTTCTTAAACTTTAATCTTGTTTCATGAACTCCTTTCTCAACTTACTGTTTCTATGCCCCTTATCTCCATACTGAATAGTACCTTCCTCTCTTCGGAACATTGTTTTAGCGGTTAGGGAGGCTTTAACTAACATCTACTGATCTGCCTGGCAGCTGTTATTAGTTTTATGTGAGATCCTTCTTTAATTATTAATAATTTTTATCCATTATTGAGAAGTATGCATTGGCAACGTTCAATTTAGTCAACAGTGCACTGGACACTATTGTTCAACTCTGAATGTAGTAAATCGAAAAGTGCATTTTCTCCTTCTATTTCTCATTCTAACGCGGTTTGCGCCAGTATCGCGTCGAAGTCTGTAGATCGCAGGACAAAGAAAACGCAAACGTGCGTTTCAAGAAGCAACTATTTTAGGCTTTTTGTTATGAGGTTGACACTATACGACCATTGTTTTGATTTCTGCTGTACGAGCTGAAGCTGTCGGTGGCGTTCGGACTCCCTCAAGGTCAACCGCAGTCGAAGGTTGATTTAGGTCTGCGAATTTCTCCTTCTTACATCGACTTTACCTGTTTGTTATCAGCTTCTGACCTATTCTGGGTATGCTCAAGCCACAAGTAAAAAAGATGATTGATATTGTTCAAATTCCTCGGTTCGTTTGAGTTGTGGAAACAAGTTGTGTAATATTGTACAGAATAGAAAGAAGTAGCTGTGAATGAGCTCTTCCCTATATTTACTTTTTTACTTCTTTTCTTAATGCGGAGTGGTGCTGTCTTCAACCTCAAGTTCCCAGTCACCCGCCAAAAAATTTCAGTGCTGAGCAAATTTTGGCAGTTCTGCGTTTCTTCCGGGAAATGCTCATAGCTGAGGCTTGTTAACTCGTTATTTAGAATTCTTGAGGTGCAAGTGGCATCTGAAGGCGTATCCTTGCTTATTTTTGTTTTCGCTCAGGGGGATACAACTATTCATTTGTAGAAATTAGCGCTCTCCAAGGAATACGAGTCTTTGTTGAAGCAGATAGGTTTTTGTTTTGTTACGGACTATAGTATTTATTGAAATTTGCGCTCCCAGAAGGAACATGTGAAGTCCTCTTGCAAAACTAACAACCAATTTTCATTTCTAGTCGAATCTTTACCCTAATGAATTTTTTAAATGCATCATTTTTTCCTCAGTCTAATGTTGGTGCCAAACTGATGCCACTGCCAGTCTAATTACGGTAGTTGTAATACCGCTAATGACCCTCGAATGAACGAAAGTTTTTTCTTACCGTTTCGTTTTGTTAGGTGCGGGTTATCATGCCAGTTGCACACAGAATATTTCACTCAATTCTCAGCACATGTCATGGATGTTCTCGAAATATTTCCCCGTTAATACGAACGAAAACGAAAGGCAGCGCTTCGTAAATCAACTTTTTATTTCTGCCTCAGTTTTCGTTTTGTGTATTGACACTTTTAACACAACTTCATAATTTTTAATTCTGAATTATTACTGTATCTTAATCTCATGCTTCACTTAACGAACCTCGGTCACGTTGTTAGCTAATTTGATTTAGATGTTAACATTACCGGGAATGAAAAACGATAAGGCAATTATATATAAAAAATTAGCTTTATTCAGCAAATTTTCTCAGGCATATTTCAGAAGTGCTACGAACATATTGAACTTATTTCTTACGTTATTTTGTATGTATGGCCTTGTTTGGAGTACTTCAAATGCTAAAAATAAAGGTCTACATTCGTAAAGCGTTTAGAAAAGAATCGCAAAATATTCAATCCTAGATGTTTGTCTGAAGCACTTCAAAAATTCGTCCTTAGAGCTACAATAAAACAATGATTTAAAAAGGCCTCAAATGCGTTAGACTAAAATGAAGCGTTAATGAAAGGTTCTCTGAATAATGAACACGGAGAAACCTGTAAGCACGAGTCCTTCGTTCTAATCATCAAGGAGAACTGCGAAAGTATCTCCAGAAACTGCTGTTTCTGTCCTTACTTTCAGTGGTGTACCAACAGACCCGCCGGCGCCGTACGGGGTGGCTCCGCTACGTCGGACTGCTGCCGCCAGGTTACGGATCCAGTAACTGTTGGCGTCGTCCAACTCGGCGTAGATGGGAACGGTTGGCCCAATTTTGGCTGAGTATGTGGAGGCAGCACCTCCACGGACAGCCTCTGAAGGAGCTACCCCGACGAGCTTGTAAATATCAGACTCTCCGCTGAAGTCATTGTCCTTCACCGTGATGTACTCCTTGTGGCCTGAGCTGCGCTGGTTGACGTTGTCGAAGTTCACGGCGGCCAAGTCCAGGTTGGTGTAGCGCGATGGCCGGAAACCTAAGGAAAAAAAACAGTTCGCAAATCAATTTCACATACCATAATTTCATGGACCAGAGGATAGCTTTAATGTAACTACGTGATTGCTGCTGGTGCGGCTGTGGAAAAATTAATTATTGTTGGTTGGAAATTTTAGTTCTGCCCCTGTAATTTTAGGCTTTGAGCGATGATGTTGAATTTCCCATTTGAAACTCCATGTATGAGTTCAATCATGTACAATGCCCGTTTCAACTACCGCTGTACGTGATGACAGCTTAAACGTGTTAGCAAGGAACTGTCTTTTGAAGATTCTACTTGCTTGTATTCACCTTCTACAACATCTATCTCGGTCTCGTCCACTGGCCGTTGTACCACAACTTCTGCGAAGCCGGCTGGTGATTGTGCTCCTTCTCCAATTGTTTCAAATTGAGATTGAACCTCAGGTACTTCGTAAACCTGATCGGCAGTTGGTTCTACTGCAGCTGCTACGTAATCTTGATCGGCAGTTGGTTCTACTGCAGCTGCTACGTTACCCTGATCGGCAGTTGGGTGTTCTACTGCGGCTGCTACGTAACCCTGATCGGCAGTTGGTTCTACTGCAGCTGCTACGTAACCTTGATCGGCAGTTGGTTCTACTGCGGCTGCTACGTAACCCTGATCGGCAGTTGGGTGTTCTACTGCGGCTGCTACGTAACCCTGATCGGCAGTTGGTTCTGTAATGATTTACGATTCAGATACCCTACGTCGTGTTTAAATAAACGTTACGAAGAAGGGACACGTTNCTACGTAACCCTGATCGGAAGTTGGTTCTACTGCAGCTGCTACGTAACCTTGATCGGCAGTTGGTTCTACTGCAGCTGCTACGTAACCCTGATCGGCAGTTGGGTGTTCTACTGCGGCTGCTACGTAACCCTGATTGGCAGTTGGTTCTACTGCAGCTGCTACGTAACCTTGATCGGCAGTTGGTTCTACTGCAGCTGCTACGTAACCCTGATTGGCATTTGGGTGTTCTACTGCGGCTGCTACGTAACCCTGATCGGCAGTTGGTTCTACTGCGGCTGCTACGTAACCCTGATCGGCAGTTGGGTGTTCTACTGCTGCTGCTACGTAACCCTGATTGGCAGTTGGTTCTACTGCAGCTGCTACGTAACCTTGATCGGCAGTTGGTTCTACTGCAGCTGCTACGTAACCCTGATTGGCAGTTGGGTGTTCTACTACGGCTGCTACGTAACGCTGATCGGCAGTTGGTTGTTCTACTGCGACTGCTACATAACCCTGATCGGCAGTTGGGTGTTCTACTGCAGCTGCAACGAAACTCTGTCTCTCAAGCAGTTCTCCTGCACCTGATGCAATAGCCAGATCAGGTTGACCAACGACTCCATCGACAAAACTGGGATAACTGGACAGGTCTGAAACACCTCCAAAATTTCCATTGGCAGACATGAATTCAGGCTGTACAAACGTCTGCTCATTTACCGAGGTATGTGATCTATCAATAGCCTTTTCTACATTTTCCTTGAGTGTTGCCACCTCTTCTATTACACCAGTTTCCGCATAACTAATTGATCTAGGGTCATGGTAGGAGGAAAATACGGGTTTTTCAGTATTTAACAAATCTGGCTGTTGCTTAATATAAAAAAATTCTTTCGTCTACGCTGTCTTTCCTACTTCCGAATCTGATGTTTGAACATTGTTCGCAAGTTCCTCATTCAAGTAAAAATTATTTTGAAAGCTATCGCTTGTTTTTTGAAATGATTCTTTTCTTTCAACATTAGGCGATTGAGAAATATCGGAGCTTCCTTTTGAATTTATCATGTATTCCGTGCCGAAAAGATTTCGAATGGACTGTTGAACTTTCACAGTATCTAATGTATCGTCTGTCAATGGGCTATCCACCATTTGCTTGCCAATGTTCTTGCCATCTCTTTCCCGTGATTCTTTACCATCTCGCGAATCGTCGTCATCATCATCGTCTTTTTTGGTCAGCAATAGAACCCCAACAAAACGTGGCAACTCTCTATTCTGCAACGACCCTCCAGCTGTTGTGCTCAATAAAGATCCTCCATTCTCTGCACCATTCCTATGATTATACGTGACTCGTTCTGTAGCAGCGGGAGGAGGAAGAAGAGGACGAGGAAGAGGTTGTTCAAACTGATCCACCAGCGAGGGCTCAGTTCTGGCATTAGTTTGTGGCGGCCTAACTTCTCCTTGTTGGACACTTGCTTCATCGCGCAGAAGAGCCCCAAAAGGAGGAGTCTGTTCTCCTCTACCAAACAATGAGCCAAATCTGGCAGTTGGTTGTGGTGTTTCAACTGCCCTCACAGTTTGGTCACTATTATCAACCCTGTCGGAGTTTGACGTCAACGCGTCTGTCCTCGCAACGACATCTTGAGGGGCAAATGGAGAACCTGCAAGCGAACGCCGAGTTTATTTGTGAAGAAAAAACAACAACCTTCCAATACTTTAGTACTCGAATTTCGTGCAGTTACTGTAGAAAGCAGGAGCATAATCAGCAGGACAGCGTTTAAAAGACCTCTTTTGCAACCTTAAAAGCTTAGGAAAAGCGTCGTTTTATGATCTTACCGTGAACTTTGTAACGTCGAAATACTTTACCTTCAAGGTGTGTTGTGTACCGGAAATGCCGTTTGAATGAAATCTAAATTCTTATATACATCGCCTTGTTTTCTACAATACCTTCTCTGGACTTGCATTGTATTAATACCCATAAAATTAGTACTGCTGATACTAAATTTTTCTGGAAAAATGATGGACCTCATCAAACGAGGGCTAGGGCGAGCCTGCTTAGAACTCAGTCTCAGAATCGCACGTTAATTGAGAGAAGAATATTGCTCGTTAAAACGCGGCTCAAGGATTTCTATAAAATTGAAACTATTTTAAGTTGACGAGATAATGGTTAAAAATGTGCCCTCCAAAAGTGTTATTTTCAAAATAAATGAATACTCGAACTTTCTAAAAAATCTCTTGAAACGGACTACGGAACGTTAAAATTTATATAGTGAATATCTCTCTATACAAAGGCTCATTTGGGGTCCGTGTAGCAGAATACTCTATATTATTCGCAAAATATTGATGTAAAATGACAATTTAGGACAGGCACAATGCACTTTTTCCTTTTTTCGCTGCCTCGGTAGAAGACAGAATAGCATCTTTTAGTTTGAAAACTCTTACAACAAGAAGTGTAGGAGTTTCAATTGGAGCATATTAAATAAGCGGGTAAAACCACCTCGTTTCCCAAAAGTGAGATTGCGTTCATTTTTTCGGAAAAAGTTTAACCGAAGTGTAAAATTATATTGGTCTCTGCATTGTGGGTATTCGGGTCGAAATACGTTTATGACGATGAGCCTATTTTACTGAGTCATTGCTTGAATAGAAAATAAGACAGGGTATCACTCATTTAAGTCACTTAAAACGGCAAAATTATACGTTTTGAACTAGGAAACACACTCCATCATTTACTCGTACATAATTAGAAAAGCCAAGTGAAACTTCGACAGGTGTGATCTTCTTTGTGTTGAGGGGCTAGAACACACAGGCCTTGAAACCGTTAAAATATGAACATGGCCTTGAACGTGCAACAATTTCCTACACCCTCAGAGAATGAACTAGTCTGAAGCTCTTGTTATGAGTATTCAAAATAAACACGTTTAAAATAAAAACTCGGCAAAACAATGATCACATAATCTTGCCACATCACCCGAACATAATTTGTTTCCCTCACTTACCACTCGAAACAGTTAAGACAGCGATGATATGGTACGTACAAGAAAACACGAAATGCCAAGTTCAAAAGAAAATTTAAAATCCCAGAGGAAATAAAATCTTTACTTGGAACACCATGAAGAATTCAACATTAAATATGGATATGCTAACCTCCTCCCAACGAGTTGAATAGGAAAGGCGAGGCCGCTGCGTGTCCCACGACCGCCAAACAGAGGAAAAGTGCCACCTGCCGGCAGAAAGAGGAAGTTAACTCATGGTCGTTGGCATGCAAGTGATGCAGAAACATTTTCAATAATCTCTTCACTAATACAATCGCTCGGTTCAAATGATTTTCTGCTTATGAACCATAGGGGACTGAGTGAGCAAAATACAAGCTCAATGATGGAGAAAAGTTCCACTCTAATCTCTTCGACACGTCTTCTCACTTTCCTGAGGAGCTGTTCTAACTCTGGTGAAAATACTGCAGCTATTGGGCTGGAATCGAACTAGGATCTTTCTTACTTTATCCTCACACCACGAATACAATAAAACTGGAAATGTACTCACGAGTCCCACGGAGGCTATATCGGTTTTATGCTGTTAATTAACATGTTACGAAAAATAAAATGAATATTAATTTAATTCAATAATTTTAGACCATCGACTGTAAATATTGTGAATTTTTCTCATGCGGGATAATCGGAGATAAATTCATCCATTTTTAGCTTCTTTATTTGATGTCGATAAGGAATAAATCTCTCAGAGGTTTTGAAGTTCTGATAAAAAGCTTCAAGTGAGCATATCAATCGGAAACATTCAAGTAACGCTTACTGTATTTCGGTCATAGATAAAAAATCAATTGGAAACCCTCGGGCTTTAGGATTCTAGGTGACAGGTGTGCTTAAAGTTACTACGATTTCAACGCATTTCAAATTATTCAAGATTTTGATCCCCCGACATAAATGATTTTCCTCTATAATAAATTAATTTGATTCATATTCTTTTAACATTTCTCCTGTTGGTTAATCTTAGGTTTTTCCTTCAGCTTTTGCATTGATCAAGACAGATTCAGTGGTCGCCAATAGATGCAGGCATTATTGCCTCGTGGCAAATCCAAGCAAGATCATCAATGAGAGAACGAGTGGCCGAATGGTTCCGCACTCACACTGCTTGAGATTATCAAAAACACATCGCAGGCACGTGTGTGTTGTTTGAATAGGGACACTCATTGATTATTGTTTCTGCTATTTTCAGAATTTCTATTAAGAAACGCAAGCCCCATATGAAATTTATTTTGATCGAGAATGATGGTTCGTGTGCTTAGCTCCAACGTATATGTTAATTTGAACACAAATTTACAATTTGTAAAAATTTGTGCGTATTTATAACACCTTATTGAGCGAAAGCCATGCCTACCTGTTGTTTGTATTATTTAACTCTGGATAAATTCAGATAAATAATTGGATAGTGAATCTATCAAATAGAAATGATTTATATTGAATTACACTTAACCCACTATTTGGCTCGTTCATGTTATATTGTATTCTAACCCCAATATTGGAATTATGACCACACACCTGAGGTAATAACAGGAACAAACTCCTTAATAAAATACCATTTTAGGCATTGCCTTACTTCTACGTTACTACGCCCGTTTGCACTACCGTCATTTGCTATGGAATACAAAGAGATTTTTTTTCATACTCGAGTAGTACAACAGTGACTCATTCTTCTACGCTCAGACGAGATCAGAACAAGAATCTTACGAGTTTTTCTGTGAGAAATTTGCTCTAACACGATAGTCATTCTTACCATGGAGGGTGAATGTAATTGGAAATATTTTCGTACTTCAAGTCAAGGAAATACTTTTAAGCCAAATTAAAAGCACGAGAATACAATTATGATGGACGTTGTTAAACCGCCCGATATATTTTCAGTTTGATGATTCTACGTTCCTAAAAATTCTAATTGCAAATTTTCAACCATTCATTTTCAGTACCTTTAAAGCTTCAGAATTGAAAATTCATGGCATTTTACTTCAGAATCCTAAATGTACGTCAGGAGCTTTAGAATAATAACAAACTTGCAAAAAAATAAGTAAACTAAATGGAAACTAATATGCTCGACATGTAACATGCTTGTTCGGAATGGTGAAGCTATATCACACAATACATACTGTCTGTATTTATGATAAAACAAAAACGTGAGAAACAAAATGAAACTAGGCATGAAATAATAAACAAGTGCCAGGAATCGAAAAAAAACAGTATTACATTTATTCCCAAATTATAAGCATATAAAGAACAACCCTGCTCACAATCCAAAGTTAGACGATTTGACCCATTTCCTTCCCTAATGGATACTAATGGGTACGTTAGAAGCATGTTACAGACCATAGCTTATTCTGGAAAAAACAAACCTTATACAATTGGAGGAAACCAATATTCGTTCACCAAAAAATTTTTATTCAACTAATTTTTGAGAAACTCAAATAAAACCAATGAAATGTTTGTTTTGAAATGCATAAAAGCAGAATATTCGAGGAAATTTAACTAATAAAATATCACAGACTAATTTCTATATGTAAGGGGAAAAGCATACGTGTGAAATAGGATTCTGTGTTTGAAAAGCTTAAATTTGTCAAAAGAGTTAAGTACAGTATAGAGTGTTCCTGCAATGCACTCAGTAGCTGATGTGTGCTATATCTAAATACCATCGTTGTCAGTCAATACTGCAGCATCACATAGTGCGACACAATCATGGCTAAACACAAAACTTTCAAATTCGGTAGAAGAAATGATTAAGGAGGGAATGGAAAGCAAGTGCGACTTACAGGGAGATATCAGAATAGCTTGAAATTCCATTCCAACCAATTGCTTCAGTCTTTTCTAGGCACACGAGTTAAAAAACTGCAGAAAATCATGGAATTTGATGCAACACGCAAGAAATTTCCAAAATCTTGAAAGGAAATGCACCGAGAAGCTCGGAAAAATTCGAAGGTCAAGCGCAAAGAGCTGCGAGAAGATTGTTAGCACCTGGCACAAGTGTTTCACTACGCACTACACGCAATGCTCCATAGAGATCAATTTATATCGCGCTCTTCAAGGAAAACTCCATTGTTGATGAAACGACATAAGGAAGCGCGGTTAAAATTAACTTGTGAATACAAGATTATATTTAAGACAATTTTGTAAAGTTCAATGGAGAGATGAAATCAAAATGGAATTATTTGGTGACAGTTTACGAGATTAGGTTTCGAGGAAATACGGGAGTGCATTTGCCCGGAAGAACATAACTTCTTTAGAATTTTAGGGAAGTACATCATGATATAGGTTGTTTTTTCCCAGGGGGACTATGTGAGGGCCCGAGCTGAGAGTTAGGTAGGCTTTCTTTTTGTTGAAATAAAATGCTTTTGTTATGTTAAGAACCATCTTTTTTCGGTTCACTGCTGTCCTGTTTCTTCACCACCTACTACTTTCTCCTTCAACTTTGATCTTGTTTCATGAACTTCTTTCTCATCTTACTGTTTCTATGTCCTTTCTGCATAGATTCCCCGTTCCTTTAACTCCATACTAAATGGTACCTTCTTCCTTCCTCTCTTTGGATCGCCTGTGTTGCGGATAGGGAGGCTTAAACTAACTAATAATCTAATCTATAGGTTGTTTTTCAGCAAACCAAAGAGGCAATATTCACATAATAAATGATTTAATAAAGCGAGAACTATTTTGAGACACTTTGAACTTTAAGTTGTATGCTCGAGGGATAAAAACTGGAGCGTCCAATTGATTGGATCTTCCTGCACAATAGCGATGCTAAGCATACAGAGAAATACACAAAGAATTAGCTAAGTGATCACAATGTAAAACTATTCAAATGGAAAGCTTGTGCTCAGACTTACACTTTTTTGAAAATTTATGGCGTTGTTTGAAAGTTAAAATTAAATCAAGATCTTCACTATTGATTCAGGATCTGAGGAAGATATGTAGAGAACATTTCTGACTAAACGAACAAATCAAAAATTGAAGGTTATAGACGTCGATCGATTACTGTGGAAGTGAATAAGGGCTCTGTCACAAAGTATTGGATAATGATTCTGTATTCGTTTTAAATCGTACGAATTTTTTGTCAATCTTAAATTCACGAAAGTGTATACCATATCTTTCAACAGGAAATTTTCAAATTTTTTTGCACATTCTCTCTTTATTCATTTTAGTACAAAAATTTTATCCATAAGCTTCGTTTCAGTTCATCAAAAATGTATTGGATAAAGTACTCCTTGGTGTATGAATATTTTTTTCCTCCAACTTTGTCAAAGCTCCTGAGCGGATTATTTTAGAAATCAGCCGATGAACATTAAAAATTCTCAGTCAGCGCACATTAAATACATAAACTCTATCTATCTCTATAAAAAATGCACACAAAAGCCTCAAATGATTCGCTATTTCTAAGTACAAAATCATTTAAACTAAGCATTTACCCTTTCCGACTTGAAATAATGCGCCTATTGAATAAGCCCTAAGAAAACAAGAACGCAGTCTGTTCAAGACAGAGGTACTTTACCTGCATGTCGACTTGCTGGTTTCTTCAAGTGTGAGCCTGCAGACCGGTTGCAGGTCTTTATATACGAGCAAGGCCAGCCAGTGGCGGAAATTTTCTCGACACTTTGCTTCTCAGTTTCTTGGTATGAGGCGGCTACCATTTCTAAAAGAATTTAATGGGTACATTAGAAGGATTTCCGGCCAACCAAGCTGCAGTCTTGGCTGTGATTTATTTTGCGTTCAAAGGCAAAACGTACGAGTATAATTATCTTTACCACCATATATCTTGAGTTAGCTAAAACCGATGCACGCTTATGAAAAATTATAGAGCTTCATATTCATACTTGTAGTTTAGAAATAGTAATGCATCTTTTATGGCTAGGAATTTCAGGCATAAGATGAAGGCGGAAAATGACAGTTTGCATACCAGCAGATGTGTTCCGTTTTAAGATTCCAACATTTAATTTGCAAAAAATGATGTAACCGTATTTTCATAAAGTTTTTTATGTGCATATAATAATGTTCGCAAATTTTCGATTGGTCAGTATTTTACTCGAACATTCTATATTTTACATGCTAGATTTTTAGAATTTACTATTCAGACTATGAATTATTTCAGTTAAGTTTAATTGTCCATGCTTATACAAATAATATAATTGGCTGAAAGAAATAAGTATTAAGAAATAATTAAAAGGCTGATACATGTACATTATTTTTGACGAAGAATATCACTAGCAATTTAAAAAAAAACCTTTGTCATTTAAAATGGGATTGATGTTTTTACCAAAAGCATTATAAGATTTTACCGTTAAAGAACACTTTAGGCTCCTAAAAATGAGAATGGCAATACATGAAAGTGTATGATCGAACTTGAGCGGAGGTCACATGAAAAAAAATGTTACCACTGCAAAAAAAAGAGAATTTGAAGAAGTCAAATTCATTTTTCGAACTCTAAGTGCCGCTAAACATGCTTTTAGTAACTCAGAACATTTCACAAAAAAACGACAAGTCTCAAGGAGAAATTAACGAACACAGCCAGCTCATTCGCTTTGAGAAGCTCAGGATTCCTGCATCCTCATGAGAAATCTGTCACCAAAATGTATATAAGAACAACTGACTCGGCGATACCAAACAATGTAGCCTGGTACAGAATTGGCCTTCTGCGCGTGTGATTTGGCCCGGCGTTCATCTCAATTCTTCGAAAAAAAATTGCGTGATATTATGTGTTTGGAAGTTAGTACTTCATGCGCATCTGGCCGAACACGACACAACAAAATGCCCTACCAGTTATACAATTTCATGTTTTTGAAACGCATCAAGTTCAATCTGCAAATCTTAAGTAGTCACCGCTATGTAACAATTCCATGAACCATACTGTTATTACACACTTGTTAGCAGTTTCATTGCTACATAATATGCCGTCACAATCAAACAGTAGTCTATATTTTGGTTTGAACTAACACCAATATTTTGCTAGCAGGATCATACTTACATTTACGTTCGTAAATAATTCTTGAGGCATAATTTCTTGTCCCTGGCTGGTATCGCTTTAGTTCTCGCCCCCCAAAAAAATCTCGAGTGTAAATGAAATGTATTTCCCAGCAGAGAATTATTTTTAACACGACACTAAAAAAGAGTGTGTGTTCTTACAAAATAAAGAACCACCGCGTTAATGGAGGCCTAAATAAATGGATTACGAGTTTTCACTCCCCCATAAAATTATTTCGTAGGCTAATTGGTAGGACCAGATCTGTCTTCCTTTCAGAATGCCATCGCCTCAAATATCCTTCAGATACATACCTATTGTCATCCACATGAAAATCATGCCGTGGATATTGATTTGGAAAGATGTTTGCAGCTGCGGTTGGCTAAAACCGCTAATTGTAGATGTGGGGCATCTTCGCTGTAATTATATGAAATGAAAGAACTTATTTGTGGCTCGACTGTGATACAGTAGGCTTGACTTAAAACATGTGACAGATATTCTCTAATAAGTTCTTGGTTATTTTTCGAACCTCTATTAACTACATCCTAGACGATAACTGGAGAAGTTAGTGTCATTACTTCTCAGAAGAGTTTCGACTCGCTGTTAAGAGGAAAAAAAATCCGAGTTAATGTTCTACACATATTTCCTTTATCAGTATTCGAGATTTTTTTGACAAAATCTAAACAAACATTATCAGCAAATCGTGGATAATTATCAGCGACTTGCAACGGGGAAGTTAGAAACGAATTAGAATAGATTAGATTAGTTATTAGTTCAAGTCTCCCTAACCCCTAAAATAAGCGTTCCGAAGAAGAGAAGGAAGAAGGCACCGTTTAGTATGGAGATGAGGAAACGCGGAATCTATGCAGAAGGGGAATAGAAACAGTAAGTCGAGAAAGATGTTTGTGAAACAAGATAAAAGTTGAAGAAGAGAGTAGTAGGTGCTGAAAAACAGGATAGCAGTGAACCGAAAAATGGTGGTCCATAAACTAAGAAAAAAACATTTTATTTCAACAAAAAGAAGGCCTACCTCACTCTCAGCTGGGACCCTCATACATTTTACCCCTAGAAGTGCTAATTCCCATAAATGCCAGTTGTATACCCTGAAAGGGCGAATTAGAATTTTAGAGTAGTTTTGCAAGTTCCATGTTGATAAAAAGAGCACGAGAGTTTTCGCGCATGATATACGATTTTTGTCCGGTGCTGTTTTCAGATAAAAACGATAGTATACATTTTACTAGTGAACACTGGATACAATTGAAAATAACATCTTAAATGGACGATTTGATCGATTGTGTTTATTCTAGGGAGATGAACTCAGTATCCTCCGCCTATGGTTTCGTTACGTATTACAACAGCGTACGAGCAGCTGTCTCAACAGAAAATCTACCCATAACTTCTTGCGAGTTGACACCCCTGCACCACCTCTGAAAAGTAGACGCGTGGCATGAGACCATGAAATATTTAAAAAAATAGATTTGCATTATTTCGTATTGGTGAATATCCTTGAATTTGGTCTTCACATAATGTAAGCCATTTTTGGCGTGAGCGTACATGAAAATTAATGCTAAATCTACGCGAGAGTAATAGGTCTAAGCAATTCAATTTTGGATTGACATTGTGCTGCGAGTTTTGAAGTATGCGTGCCCATGCATGCGTGCCCCGAGTTATAACATTTATAACTGGAAATTGTATAACTGGTAGGGCATTGTGTTGAGTCGCGTTCGGCCAGATGAGCGTGAAATTACTAAACCTCCAAACACATAATATCACTCCAAGGTATTAAATAAGCTGATGCACCACACAGAGAATGTTGTGAACTACACATAGCAACAGCCCAACAGATGCCTGTGAACGAGAGCGCGCTACCGGGCCGTCGACCTCTCAGGGTGTCCAGAACTAAAAGACCGGAATCCGGATCTGTTTGGCTAAGGTGCAATACGTGTGGGAGACTGAGCAAATGAACATTCGAAGTAGTATACTCTGTCTGTGTGCAAACATTTCGGCAATGATAGAATACAAGGACAAATTGTGTTTCAAACCCATAAGGGCAGAGAGTTCGTGAATCTGAGCAATGTGCCAGAGGAAAATTTTTGATGGTAATGTACTAAACACTTCATGAGTTCTGCAGCGGCGCGCTTTGCAATCTAGAGAGACAAATAGAGTGTCGAGTGCCAACTATGACCTTCATTAGCTAATGATGCCTGTAATTACGAGCCCTGCATCCGGGTAAGACATGAGGTCTGCATGGTATAAAAGCGATCCAGGCTCGAGTAGGTGCAACATGCACGAGTTCAAATACGCTTTTAAAATACGTTTAGGTTGGTAAAGGTGTTGAACACTATTTGATTGTAATCTTCATGAGCTAGAACACAGTTTCTGTTACGAATGTATCACCACAGCGGATTGTAACCCATGGAAGGCATGAAAGGTAGAGTTAGTAAAGCTTTTTCTTTGCTACTGGTTTGTAATAAGTATTTGATTTTACAATTAACCCCGAATAAAAGTCCAAGCTTCAGCCATGCAGGGATTAATATGAGCAGAGGTTAGAAAATGAAATTTAAATATGGTTATAATCAAATTTTTGGGAGTCAAAAATCCTTTGTAAAATTTTAAACTAGACAGACATGTTGAGGTGGGACTGTGTAACTACATCATGTCTAGTTTCACACTTATTACAGTTTGAACAAACGTATTTTAAAAAATGAGGAAAACTGGAGAACAAAACACATAAAAAATTCATAAAGCGATTCAAATGCATAAATAACTAAGTGAAAATCCGTCGCTCATTGGGTCAAATTGTTTGTATAGCTAACTTTTATATATGGAACGTGGTCGATTATCCTACTTTTCCCGTAGGTCGAAGTAATATTATTTTTGCCACATCAAATGCTATCACAAAGAGAAGGAATCATTTAGCAATGAGTGTACAAAACGGGGAGTCGGTCTATGCTCAAGGAGTGTTCCCACACAGGACACCCAGCGTACCGCAACTCGTATGCCAAAAATAAAGAGGAAAACTAGGCAGTGATAGCGAAGAAAGCATGCGCGCTGGAAAAGCAAAATGGGCACGAAATAAAGAAATCCTGAAAGCCCATCTATAGCTGGGGAACCAAACAGTATACCACTTGGGTTGTCTGTCTCCATGGCCTATACGATAGACAAACCTAACCTTTACCTATTGAGAGTTGATTTTAAAATATTTCCTCAAAACTTAGGAGGTACAATAGGAGATATTCATAAAATGACCATATCCGTTCACAATACAGCGAGTGAAACTCATACAAGTTGGACAAGGCAGTATGTGAATTGCTGCAAAAGTAGCAGGGAAAGATTTCAATTATGAAAACAAAGTCGAATTTTATCCTTTCTTATAACTGATAGAAAGGTGTTGAATTTGTCTTGTGTCATTTCTGAGTGGAATGTAGATAGTGAAGAAAAAACAAACAATCAAGATTGCGGTTAAACAAAAGTATCAGAGTTCAAAAAGTAGATAGAACATTTAAATAAGAAAACTATAGAATAAGAACACTGGTTAAAGATTAAATAGCTATTGAATTGTAATTCATGAAACTATACGGATGAAATTTAAAATTTAAATTCTTAAAATTAAACATCACAATAAATGTATACATAGCTGAATTATAAAGTTTAATAGTTTACTTAAATTAATTGAGAACCTTCGTTTTGCTAAGTTGAAAAAATGTTATCAATATGAAAAAACTATATAATTATACATAAAATACTACATTAATTTATTTAAAAAGTATTTCTAAAATGAAATAAACGCAAACAGTATTCAAACACAACAATAAAAATGCTTTAAAAGAAGCATAAATAAAATCCCACCTGTCCACCCCAACTCCCCTCCACGGCGGCGTCCCCGCAGCCTCGCTGCTGCGCCGCGCACGCAACAAACTCGTCGACCAGTCAGATCGTGGTGGTCCTGGAATTGATGAACAGCTCCTTCGATGAATTTCCAGCTGCAAGTGCGGAAAAAATGGAACACGTTGATTGCATTTTTATTTCAAATCAAGTAGCGAATTTTTCGTCACCTAATATCCTCGGCTAATGGAATTGGGTAAAACCGAATTTGCCACTCTATCTTGTGATTGTAACAAGTTGAATGGAAAAATATTATGTTGAAGTTTGTTTAGCATTTTTTGAATATGCAATACAGGAAACAGTATTTTGCATAAGATGATAAATTACTTTAACATGTTGATTACGATGGGTTGAACTAATGTTCAATATTCAACTCAAATTTAAAAAAGATTTTATATATGTTAGTTTAAGCCTCCCTAACCGCTAAAAAAAACGTGTCGAAGAGAGGAAGGAGGAAGACACCATTTAGTATGAAGATAAGGAAACGCGTAATTTCTATGCAGAAGAGGTATAGAAACAGTAAGTTGTGAAAGAAGTTCATGAAACAAAATAAAAGTCGAAGAAGAAAATAGTAGGTGCTGAAAAACAGGACAGCAGTGAACCGAAATAGGTCCTTAACATAAAAAACATTTTATTTCAACAAAAAGAAGGCCAACTAAACTCTCAGCTCAGGCCCCCACACATTTATCAAATTTAAAATCAAAAGTGATTAGCAAATTTATAAAATAGCAAACATTAACTGTGTCCATTAAATACCATTAATTTAAAAATGATTGTTAGAATTTTTCAAACGCTCCATCGATGGGTCGTTAAGCAGCAGGAAAAACCTAAGCACGACCCTCGGGTGGGTCGTATAGCAAGCAACGTGTTAACCCTCCCTAACGAAATCAAAGGTGGGCTCCCAAGAGAGGAAGGAGGAGAGCACCAATCAATATCGAATTAAGATAGAGGGAAATCTATGCACAGGGTGTGTCCCCACACTCTGCACGTAAAAACTGCAACATCAACAGAAGTTTATGAGGTAAAATACTAGTTGAAGAAAGAGGCAATAAGAACTGATAAAAAGACAGCTGAGTACCAAAAAGAAGATGGTCCCCAACAAAACAAAAAACATTTTATTACCACAAAAAGAAGACCTAACTAACTCCAAGCTCGAGATCTCATGCTTACAAGGGCAGTACTTTACAACCTATTTTAGTAGCACAAAAAAGGAAACGTTAAAGCAACGTCTCTTGTAACTGTAAACGAAAAATTAAATGTCCGCAATGTTGACTTATAAGAATAGAGTAAAAAACTGTTGACAATTCCCGTAAGAAATACAGCATGTGCTTTGCCACTTCAGCGATCAAACTGCCTCCCTGACTTTAAAAAATCTGTAGAGCGTTATCACAATTCAAATTCTACATTCACACCCTCAAGTTTTCAAGCGTATACACTCAAACATTCAATATTAAAGTGTATACACTGACACTTTCAAACGTTTATTTTCACATTTTCAAGCTATACCCTCGAGCTTTCACTCTCGACGGCTTAGTCGTTTCCAAATTTATATGTACACCCAAATTTATACTGAGAGAATTTTCAAAGTTATCTCGAGTTTTCAAATGAGCTTTCGGAGTTATGAAACCTCCAAACTTTCAAAGTTATCAGACCCTCACCCACTCAAGCTAAACATGATGAAGCTTGAAACATGGTGTAATAGAATAAGGTAATATGCTTGTCACATGCAGTTTAATTTGATTCAAATGGTACTTGAGCTGTTTTGGATTTTTTCTATGTAGACTTTAAAATTTCTTTCTTTTCTTAAATTAATCAAAATTCTTATCGTTAATCGAGATTGACGAATCGTTCAAGCTTTTTGCTTTTATTGTTACGTGTTCATGGAGAAATACATTAAGCTCATTCCAGTTTTGCAGTTATCCTACATTGTATAATTTCCTATTGAGTAATCGAGCAAAGGCATGTTTCAAATAGTTTGAATACAAAGTGCTTAAGGTTAGATTAGATGTTAGCTTAAGCCTCCCTAACCGCAACGAGTGCTTATGGGTTTCCGATATCATTTTCGATTCGAGATCTCGTCTTCTTGTACTCAGATGCAGTGGGCAACTAGATATATGGCAAGATATTCAGTTAATTAGGGTAATATAATCATTTAGATTAAAGTCAAGACAAGCCTATGGTTAGAAACATTACAACAGTGCAACTCTTGTTAAGAAAAAAGTAAAATATTGAGCTGTTTTTGAAGACATAGAATCACTGAATAAAAATTTCTTTCCGGCAAACTTCTTCGCTTTGAGGGTAAAGCAAAATTGCGAGAAGAATTAGTGAATTAGAGGCTAACCCACTTCACTACTTACGCTAGGATTTTTTAGCCTCTGGTGCGTAATGTGAAATAGTTTTTGACAAGTGGTATCAGCTGGGCAAGAGTAGTTGAGCTTTAGAATTTATACAAAAGAGTAACCTAGTAAAATATTTTCTTAGTCACCTCAAAACTTAATAAATATCTCCACGTAGCTCAACTACAAACTATTTGATACTTGTATTAGATGAACCTCTGAACACAAATGCCCTCAGTATATTTACAATGCTCACCACATTCATCAACCTTTAGAACATTCACGACGAAAATTAATCTCTTAAAGACTCGTCAGAGCTTTCTAACACATTCATCACATGCCTCCCTGGTATGTTACTTCTATGCATATCATAAACGTTCAGAAAGATACGCCACAAGCAAGTCACCAGAACACCTTGAAGACATTCGTCGCACAAGACACATGGAGTTCACCTGCCGCGCCCTGGATGACTTGCTGCCAGGCATGAATTAGTAGTGATGTAAATCAGACGCACTCGCCAGGAGACCAAATTTTATTGTTTGATTCGGTGAGTTCGTATCCTGGATAGTCCTAGTGTTGCCATTCGTACCGTCATGCAATGGTGCCAATTGTGCCATCGTGCGATGTTGTCATTCGTGCATCTGTATTATCGCATCGGGATACAATGCTGATGGGTGTACCACCCATCTGATCGATTGCCCTAATTCGGAGGTTGTAATTTACGCTTTTAGTTCTCGTACTGCAGGCGTGCGAACGCTACGCTCTACTGCGTACCAGATCACCGCCATATTTATGGATCGCGCACCTTATGTGCAGACAACCGCAAACTTGAGCCCACTAAATGTCAAAGGCTGATCAAGTTCAAGCTCAAGGACACACACTCGGACTAACAGACAAGTTTCAAGTCCAGGGACACAGGATTTGAGAAAAAACTGGCGGCCCACACTAGTGTCGTATGGTAGCCACGATACGAGGTGCGGCGGTAGAGCAAATGGCGCATTACATGCACTCGTGTCAAAAGTATTCACCCCTCGTACCAAGTTTTAAGAAAATATACACACATTTTATTTGGAAATGTACATAAATTTTAACTCAAAAATATACCATTCTCGTAGAATGGACATTATTCAAATGTACGATTTTTCGATCAACAAAATGTTTTTCATCCCTAACTGGTGAAATGACAGTGCACAAGTTGTCACTAGACAAGATATCGGAAAATCATCTAAGGAAAATTCGTTCATTTTTTTCACTGGCCTCTTCAGGATAAGAAAAATCGCAAGGATTGCCGAGGCACGGACAAAATCTCTAAATATTGATTCACAGCTCCGAAGCAGTCCGGAGCTACCTTCAAAACTTTGCCAAGTCACCGTCCACGGCAGAAAAACGCCTAATCCTCCATAAATGTGATCATTGCGTCAGAATAGACGAACTTAATTGCTGCTCTGTCTTTTAAGAACACGGTCAGTGGAACAGTATTGGAGTCTTCCTTGATGCTACTTGGAAGTCTTAGGTTTCATGGAGGCAAAAATAACGCTGTATTTTGGGTGTCAACTCAAGACTCGCCGAGCAACGACTCGCTGGATCCGAGCAACGACTCGCTGGATCCGAGCAACGACTCGACGGATCCGAGCAACGACTCGACGGATCCGAGCAACGACTCGACGGATCCGAGCAACGACTCGACGGATCCGAGCAACGACT